>JBCEWC010007501.1:0-21331 GCA_038996855.1 Solanum aculeatissimum | reverse complement strand
AATACGTATAGGTACATGCAATATTTAAATCGGAAGACTTACATTCACTTTCAAAACATGCATACTTAGTCAAAATGGAACCATTGTTCAAATAATGCACATGCTTAAGCCAAAGGCTATCAAAAGTTTACAAAACATTTCTTGGACTTATCTTGTCAATGCAATAAACGTAGCCCATCTACATAGCTTATAATATCAAGACTTGTAACTTATCAAGATGGTGCAAGCACCCATGATGCGCATAGAGCCATAACAAAAAGACTATGTGATCACAAACCTTTACATAACACATCATATCATACAAAACATGATTTCATGAAGAGTTTCAACATAACCATAATCATGCATATGCCATGAATGAAGATCAAGATCGTGGATAATGGAATTCAAACTTGATTTAACAATTTGAAAGTCAATTGATCATAAAATATGTTGAAATCCATGAATAAGTCATAATGCAAGTTACCCATGCTTAATTAAATCATGAAATTGAAAATATAAGTTGATAAATATGGGTTTCAACAATAATCCATGACTTCGAGATTAAAATCATGTTTAAATCGCCTAAAAACTATAGCACTCAAGTCCCAACACTAATCTACAACAATATTGGAAGAACCCATAACTAATAGAAAGCTTAAAATAAAATTTAAAGAGTTAGGGTTCATAGGGTCTTGAAGGATGAAACAGGATCCTTGAATCAAGTCCCACATACCTTAATTCCACCAACAATTTGCAAAGTCAAACCTAGTCAAGGTCTTCTTCCCCAAATTCTCCAAGATTTCTTCAATGGAGGCCAAGAGGGTTTTAGAGTTTCTAAAGAGAGTGTAGGAGAGTTTGAATGGATGAATGAGGGTTTGGGAAATGATTTAGGGTTTAGGAGACCTTAGGGTACCAAAACCCGTCTTAGGGAAATGTTACATCACAAAATTACCATTAATAAAACAAAACTTTCAGAGACTAAGCAGAGTCAAACGGTTGCTACAGTGCCAGTCAAATGGCTCACTGGTCGTGTAACCCTCCATCAAAAATTCCTTAGCCAAAGTTAGACCAACCACAGCTTGGCCATGATTCTGCCCCACTTGACGGACCACCAAACGGTCCGTTTGAGGTCTCACGGGCCGTGGGGTTATCCGTGGACCTTAACTTAGTTTTTGGGGTGGGTACTTGCCACCCCATGCACTCTGGACCATATCACAGAACCCCACATGGACCATGAACAATTTCACGGTCCGTCTCCTATGCCTTGGGCCATTTTTAGGGCCTCTTTCCAATGTCTTCCGAATTTCAGGCAGTCTCACTCTTTGGGTCATAACATTCTCATACGAACTAGTAATTGAGTGAAAGCAGTTGGATTGAGAATACAATTAAAATAGCTTCAATTTGATATGTAGTATCCCACACGGTTCAACCTATATCAAAAGTTATAGTTCTGTGAAGCTCACTATCCAAACGGCCTCTCTAGGCCCCAAAATTGATCCATTTTGCGTTCGGCCACCTAAACTCAACCCGTGGCTATCAAAACTCAACCATGACCAGTAGTACATCATATGAGGCCAAACATAAGGAGATTTTGAAATTTTTTGGGTTGTTACATAGTAGCCTGTCCGGAGGGTCCACCACCCCACACTCTCAAGCTAATGAGCATGTCGGGCCTGTTCATCTATAATGGAGCCCCGCCTAGAATCCCCGAACTGCTGGATCTCTATCAACTCTACCTCTCACCTCACTATATCTAGATCATCATCCTCAAGATGAGGCCTCTTCCAAAGGGGCATAGAGTGGTGTCTCTATAGGAGTAAATAAATGAACAATCGCCTCAGTAGTATTAGTTAAAGGAAACACAAGAAGTGTTGCTGCTACCACCTTTATGTCAGTGAAAAGTTGTTGGATCTTCTCCTGAATAGCTGTCAAGTTAGCAGGATAGGTTTAATCAAGGATCCGCTCCACTCACCTCTCAATAACATCTAGGCGGCAATGTACTAGACTAATCCTCTCCTAAATGGTAGCCATATAGTGCATCTTCATACGCTCCTCAATGTATAAAATTGCCTAGAATACCCAAGGCCTGATCTGCTGCAACAACTAAGTCAACTGAGACTCAGCGCAAACCAGTCACTGCTCTAAGGTCTGAAAAAATACCGCAAACACATACACCATGCTTACGAGGGAAGGCTGTATGGGCACGACCTCTAGTGCAGAGGTAGCATAGTAAGGGTCCTACTATCTTTTAGACTCTATTTATGGGGGTCCCTCAATATTTGTAGCAACAATTAAAGTTAATGGCACTGATGGTAGTGTTGCGATGAACATCTCTGGTATGCGCACAAAAGGGTGTGGTACTCAAGGAAGAGATATCAAATTCTCATCAACCTTAATCAGGGTGGCTGTAACAACCCAAAAATTTTCTATCTTCATAATGGTTAGTCAAGGTTAGTGTTGAACTCTTCATGATTGAAATTTTGTTATTATGGGTTGTATTTAAGTGGAAGAATTCAAAGTAATGGTTTTGGTGGAAGGTTGTAAGACAGGTTAGAAAGCATGGACTTTGAAAAGCCGTATCTCTCGGTATTAGTTGAGCAATGTGGGATATTATATTTCAAATTGAAGCTATTTAAGTTATATTTGCAACAAAACTAGTTTCACTCGATGTAGAGTTTGGATGTGGAAGTTATGGCCCTTGCAGTGGGATTGCCTATATTCAGGAGTATGATAAAAAAAGGATTTGGATGGAATCAAGTGTGGGACCACTAACCGTTTTATGGTTCAAGGTCTATGGTGTGTCCTTTGGGTTGATCCAGTGGGCTTTCTTAAAGTGTGGACCAATCACTGGACAAAGTTGAACTCCATGGACCACTTCACAGTCTGAGTGAGCCTTTACGGTCAGTGAGAGGCTCCCGAGAAGTATTCCAGTGAGCTTGTCAAGGTTCAGGGCTGGACTCCAGACCAAGTGATGCTCCATGCACCAGTACACAACCCGTGTGCAGCTACACGATCCATGAGAACCCCCGTGAGTTGATCTAGAAAGTCCCCCAAAAGTTCAAGCCGAAGCCGAGACCAAGTGAGGTCTCACAGGCAGGTTTACGGTCCGTGAACCTGTAGACGATACATGGGCAACCTTCCATGAGGCACTATTTCTGTGATCTAGTCCATTTCATAAATGGTTAATTCGTAATTTGGTTTAATCCCATGCCCCTTTTAGACTTTCTAAGGTCTCTTAAAGCCCCCAAATCAAACCCGAAACCCCTTTTATTCATCCTAACACTCTTCAAACCTCACAAAAATTCTCTCAATCCTCTTGACCTTCACTTATGAAAGCTTGAAGAAACTTGGGGAAAATCACCTTTCTTACAAAATCATCCAATTCTCTTGGCTAATCTCAAGGTATGTGGGATTAATTCATGGATTCCCTTTCATCCATGAAGTCCCAAGAACCCTTATCTTTAAATTATGAATTTAAGCTTTTTTTAAATTATGGGTTCTTTAGATTTTAATGTATTCCATTGAATTGAGTTGTGGGCTGTAGAAATTAGGTGATTTAATGTTTATTTGAGTTTGAATTTCATGAAGTGCATTGAAACTCTTGAAGGTCTAATGTGCGTGTCCCTTTGATGATTTAATATGCTTTGGTAAATTGCATTATGCTTTGAATTGGGATTTTTCTCATGAATTATGTTAAATTATCTATTGAATTGTGGTTTAAGGTTTGAACCTCCATTATCCATGCACTTGATTCCTCATTTATGGAATATGCATTGCAGTATGGTTATGATGAAATTCTTGTTAGGGGCATGGCCCTCTTGTTATGATATGTTATGTTAAGACTTGTGATTACATAGTCTCTTGTTATGGCTCTTTGTGCATTATGGGTGCTTGCACCATTTTGATATGATATGAAGACTTGATATGATAAGCTATGTAGATGAGCTACTCCTATTACATTGATACGGAAATCGTTTTGGAAATTCTTGCTGGCTTATTAGCCTAAGTATGGATTTGGATTTGATAATTACATGTTTTTCCTAATGATGCATGGTTTTGAAAAGAATGTAAATCTTCCATTTGAAAGGCTTGCATGTATATATGTATTCCCGTGGGATGAGACTTAGCACCGAGGGATTGGTGTCGGGGTGGACTATCTCCAAGGGTCCATACTCTGTTCTATCAAACCATGTGCCAACATGGGATTTCTCCCTAAATGGGATGACTTGTTATGTTTCCCATTGTTGAAGAGTGAATAGTGATCTACTTGGGAAGTAGTCCAAATCTAAGTAGTAGCTCGCTCGGGTTCCTTTTGCTGTGGATTAAGGTCATATCCCATCTTTGATATGATTTGTAGGTTGCATTTCATACATCATGGCATGTCATATTTTATGATATACTTATCTTTTAGGTATGTGCATTCCTTTGGTATCACATATCCCCTAGTCATCTCACTTGGTCGTATTATTATGGTATATGCATTGCATGCCCACATACTTAGTACATATTATGTGCTAACCCATACTCTTTGTCTACATGATCTAACCATGTAGGGATCGGTGACGACCTCTATCTTCCATTGGACGAGGAGTGATAATCTTTGATGCTACATGGTATTGGTGAGCCCTTTCGTTCAAGGGCAATAACTACTTTCTATCTTTCTTTTATTATTTTATTTTCTTTACTTTATGACTTGAGGGTGAGCCCAGATTTTGTCGAGGCCCCATTCTATCTTATGTAGAGGCTATGTTGGACATATTAAAAACTTGCACGTTGTATTATATTTTGTTGAGACATTATGATTATTGAGATTCAATTATGGAAATAATGCTCCTATTATGCTTATGATTGTGTATTGGGCTTGTGAATGTTGGGAATGTGCTTATGTGGAAAGTCCCCTAACCCAATATGCCCCCATAGCTTGAGTCCTACTTATCCGCCCCTTAAAAATACTTATTTTATGCTATGTGATCCATCTCCATCTCATCCTTATAAATATCTCCATAGATTGAGTCCGAAGCCCCATTCTCCCTAGAAATATGATTTATGTGTTTATGTTTTCCAATTACAAACCAATGATGTTAGTATTGATGCTATGATGGCTTGATTGAGGACTCTCGAGTTCTCCTTTGCCATGTCACATCTAGGCCACAATTCCGGGTGGCGACAAAGATAGTATCAGAGTCCTAGGTTTGTAAATGATCCTCATAGTCCAACATGCCGCGTCGATTAGAGTCTTATTCATGAGTGTGGTGTGCTCCATGCCTATGAATGTGAGGCTATGATGACGTTTTAGGAATTTTTCTCATTTCATTGTTTCTGTATGCTGTGCTGTTAGTTATTACGATAAATTCCATAATCTCTTGGTATTCTTGTCGCTCTTTCAGAACATGCCTCCCAGAAGGGCTCCCTTCCACTGTCAAGCCCCAGAATTTGAGGAACAGGCCCCTCAGGCACCAGCAGAGGAGCAGGTGTCTCATGCAGAATTTAGGAATATGGTGTCTATGTTGTCCCAAGCAGTGGCTAGCTAAGCCCGGCCACCTAATCCCATAACTATTGGTACTCTTCCCTCTAGGGTGAGGTATTTCACCCGGATGAACCCTCTTAAGTTCATTGGCTCAAAAGTGGACGAGGATGCTCAAGAGTTCATTGATGAACTCACTAAAGTGCTAACTATTTTGGGTATTACTTCTGAGGAGAAGGCTGAGTTTGCTGCATATAAATTGAAAGATGTAGCCTAGGTGTGGTATAATCATTGGCTTGTGGAAAGGATAGTTGATGCCAAGGTTGGGTGGGAAGAGTGCAAAATGCCTTCCTTGATCGGTTCTTTCCTCTTGATCTTAGAGAGGCCAAAATGACCGAGTTTATAAATCTTTGACAGGGTGGTATGAATGTGAGGGATTATTCTCATAAATTTACCAAGCTCTCTAAGTATGCTCCTATTCTTGTATCTGACCCCCGGGTAAGAATGCACAAATTTATTTTGGGTGTCTCGAATTTAGTGGTGAAGAAATGTCGTCGGCTATGCTTATTCAAGATATGGAGATCTCAAGACTTATGACTTATGCTAAGCAAATTGAGGGTGGAAAGCTTAAGGGAAGGAGAGTGAGTGAATATAAGAGGGCCCGACTCGATGGTGGGTTCTCCGATTGAAAGAGTAGTGGTGGGTTTGGCCGATTTCATCAAGGCCAAGGTTCAAATATGAGGGTTGCTAATCCAATGGTGCCTCCTCCGAAGGAAGAAGTTGGGGGTGGTCCCCAAACTCTCTGTTATTTCCAATGTGGTGGTAATCACGTGGGTGAATGTAGGAGAGTTACGGGTGCTTGCTATGGGTGTGGTAGTTTGGACCATAAGATCTCTAATTGTGCAAAGAATGTGAAGAAGGACCAAGTGGATCCCGATGATCAAGGGCAATTGAAGGCTCCGGTTGGTGGTGCTCCTAGGAAAAACAGGTTTTATGCTCTTCATGCCCGCCAGGAGGTGGAGGAAGCTCTAGACATCGTGAATGGTATGTTAAAAATCTTTGATTTTGATTGTTATGCTTTAATTCATCCGGATGCAAATTTATCTTTTGTGACTCCTCCATTGGCTGTTAAATTTGGTTTTATTCCTTAAACTCTAAGGGAACCTTATTCGGTGTATACTTCCGTGGGTGAGTCTAATATTGCCCGAAAAGTGTATCGTGATTGTCTTATCTCTGTGTTACATAAAGTATTCCCCGTTGACCTTGTAGAACTTGAGATGTATGACTTTGATGTTATTCTTGGGATGGATTGGTTGCATGCATGTATTCATTGGTTGATTGTAGAACTAGGAAAGTTAAATTCCAACTTCCTAATGAACTCGTGTTGGAGTGGAAGGGTAGTGATTCCGTGGTTAATCCAGGCCACGCCTATCTAAATGGAACACTTGAGAACACCCCATACAGACTGTGAAAAGTTTCACTGTCCGTGGCCCAGCCTTTAGCCACTTTCCTGAGCCTATCTCTAATGTCTTCCAAATTTCAGACAGTCTCACTATTTCGGCCATAACACCCTCATACGATCTCAAAATTGAGTGAACCCAGTTGCGTTGCAAATCTAACTCAAAGAGCTTAAATTTGATATGTAACAACCCACATGTTTCATCCCACATCAAATGTTGTGACCATTTAAAATACACTGCCAAAACTGTCCCTCTAGGCCACCAACTAGCCTATTTTGCGTTCGGCCACTTAAACTCAACCCCTGGATACCAAAACGTAACCATGACCAGTATTACATCATATAAGGCTAATTATAAGGAGATTTCAAAAACTTTCGAATTGTTACACCTAGACCGTTCAATCCTTCAGATATTCGAAGCTTTCTTGGTTTGGCCGATTATTATAGAAGGTTTGTTGAAGGGTTTTTGTCTGTAACTTCTCCATTGACTAAGTTGACTCAAAATAAGTCCAAATTTGTGTGGTCAAATGAATGTGAGAAAAGTTTCCAAACCTTGAAGGATCGACTTACATCGTCTCCGATTTTAACTTTGCCGAATGGGTTAGATGGGTTTCTGGTATATTGTGAATCGTCATTTATTGTCTTTAGTTTTGTGCTTAGGCAACATGTTAAGGTGATAGCTTATGCATCCCAACAATTGAAGGTGCATGAACAAATTTATCTGACCCATCATCTTTAATTGGCGGCGGTGGTATTTTCTTTGAAAATTTGGTGACATTATTTGTATGGGGTTCATGTGGATGTCTTAACCGATCACAAGAGTTTGCAATATGTGTTCACCCAAAGAGACTATTTTTTGAGGCAAAGGGGATGGTTGGAACTTCTCAAGGATTATGATATGAGTGTTCTTTATCATCCAAGCAAGACTAATGTTATGGAAGACGCCCTTAGCAGGCTCTGCATGGGGATTTTATTACATGTGGATGAAGGGAAAAAAGAGATAGTGAAAAATATGCACTGATTGGCTAGGTTGGGTGTAAAGTTGGCCGAATCCAACCACGGTGGGATTCTTGTTCAAGGCGGATCCGAGTCGTTTATAGTGGTTGATGTTAAGGAGAAACAAGACTTAGATCCCTCCTTGGTGGAATTGAAGAGATTGGCTCCCGAAGGAAAGATTGAGGTCTTCTCCCAAGGGGGAGATAGTGTGTCACGATACCAAGGTTGATTGTGTGTTATGGATATTGATGGCCTAAAGGAGGTTATCATGAAAGAGGCTTATAAATCCCTATATTCTATTCATCCGAGATCTACAAAAATACACCGAGATTTAAGAGATTTGTATTGGTGGCACAGAATGAAGAAGGACATAGCCAAGTTCATGTTGAAATGTCCTAGTTGCCAACAAGTAAAAGTGGAACATCAAAGGCTAGTGTCTTGTCCCAAGATATCAAAATTCCTACTTGGAAGTGGGAAGATGTGAACATGGATTTTGTGTTTGGGTTACCCCATACTAGGAGACACTTCGATTCAATATGGGTTGTGGTTGATAGGATGATCAAGTTGGTTCATTTCATACTAGTTAAGACTACCTATAGTGCCGAGGAGTATGTCAAGGTGTATATTTGGGAGTTGGTGAGACTGTATGGTATACCAAGATCTATTATATCGGATCGTGGTACTCTGTTTACTTCACATTTATGGAAGTCTTTTCAAAAGGGACTTGGTACTAAGGTCAAGTCGAGCACCACATTTCATCCTCAAACCCATGGACAAGCCGAAAGGATGATTCAAACATTAGAGGACATGTTGAGGGATTGTGTGTTGGAATTCAAAGGAATTTGGGATGATCATCTACCTCTCATTGAGTTGTCCTAGAACAATAGTTTCCATGCTAACATTGGTATGGCTCCATTTTAAGATTTGCATGGTAGGAGATGTAGATCTTCGGTTAGTTGGTTTAAAATAGGTGAGGCGGCCTTGTTAGGCCCAGATTTTATTATTAAGGCCATTGAAAAGGTGAAGTTTATTATGGAGAGATTGGGGATGGCTTAAAGTTACTAAAAGTCTTATTCGGATGTTAGGAAGAGATATCTCAAATTTCATGTTGGTGATTAGGTGTATGTGAAAGTGTCCCCAATGAAAGGCATCATGCGTTTTGGCAAAAAGGCCAAGTTGAGCCCCCGGTACGTCAGACCTTATGAGATTGTGGATCGGTTTGGCAATGTGACTTATAGGTTAGATTTTCGTTTTGACATGGGCTCCATTCATCCGGTGTTCCATGTGTCTATGTTCAGAATGTTGGTTAGTGACCCGAAAGCAATTACACCTTTGAAGGGTGTGACGGTTGAGGAGAACTTGACCTATGAAGAGGTGCCAGTTGAAATCTTGGATAGATAAGTGAAGCGGCTTCACTATCAAGAGGTAGCTTTAAATAATGTATTTTGGAGGAACCAAGACGTGGAGAGTGCTACGTGGAAAATAGAGTTGGACAGGATGGAGTGATATCCCTATGTCTTCCAATCTACTCAAGCGTAAGGTACGAGGTTCTATCCCTTCTAATGGTGCTAATTCTTTAAATTCTTGAGTTCATGACATTGCATGCATACATGAGTACAAAAATGATATAAAAAATATTTTAACATTAGTTTTGAAATACTTTTGAAATGATGCATGATACATTATGAGTTGTGTTTAAAACTGTCTCTTGTTTAATTGATGTCCTTAAGCCGTAGTTTTAGCCCATTTGAGGACAAATGTTCCCAAGGGGGATATGATGTAACGACTCAAAAATTTTTGAACTTCATAATGGTTGGTCAAGGTTAGTGTTGAACTCTTCATGGTTGAATTTTTGTAGTGATGGGTTATTTTTAAGTGGACGAATTCAAAGGAATGGTTTTTGTGGAATGTTGTAAGGCAGGTTAGGCAGCATGGACTTTGAAAAGCCATATCTCTTGGTATGTCGTTAAATGTGTGGGATACTATATATAAAATCAAAGCTCGTTGAGTTATCTTCGTAACACAACTAGTTTCACTCGATTCGGAGAATAGAAGTTAAAGTTATGGTACTTGCAGTGAGACTGCTCGTATTTGGGAGTATGTTGGAAAAAGGATTCAAAATAGAGTTAACAAAGGGACCACGGACCGTTTGGTAGTTCACGGACGGTGGTGTGTCCCGTGGGTTGATCTAGTGGGCTTTCTTGAAGTATGGAGCAAGCCCTGAACTAAGTGGAACTCCACGAACCACTTCACGGTCCGTAAGAGCCTTCACGGTCCGTAAGAGCCTTCACGGTCCGTGAGGGGCTCCCGTGAAGTGTTCCAGTGAGCTTGCCAAGGATCGGGGATATACTCCGGACCAAGTTATTCTACATGGACCAGTACATGGTCCGTTTGCATCTATACGGTCTGTGAGACCCCCCGTGAGTTGATCTAGCAAGTCCCCTGAAAGTTCAAACCGAACTTGAGACCAAGTGAGGTCTCACAGACAGGTTCACGGTCAGTGAACCTGTAGACAACACCTGGGCAGCCTTCCGTGAGGCACTGTTTTTGTGATCTAGTCCATTTCATTAATGGTTAATTCATAATTTTATTTAATCGTATGCCCCTTTAGCCTTTCTAAGGTCTCTTAAAGCTCCCAAATCAAACCCTAAACCCCTTTTATTCATCCTAACACTCTTCAAACCTCATAAAAATTCTCTCAATCCTCTTGACCTCCACTGATGAAAGCTTGAAGAAATTTAGGGAAAATCACCTTTTTGCAAAATCATCCAATTTTGTTGGCTAATCTCAAGGTATGTGGGATTGATTCATGGATTCCCTTTCATCCATGAAGTCCCAAGAACCCTTATCTTTTAAATTATGAATTTAAACTTTTCTTTAATTATGGGTTCTTTAAATTTTAATGTATTCCAATGAATTGAGTTGTGGGCTGTAGAAATTAGGCGATTTAAAGTTGATTTAAGTTTGAATTTCATGAAGTGCATTGGAACACTTGAAAGTCTAATGTGCATGTCCCTTTGATGATTTAATATGCATGGGTAAATTTCATTATGCTTTGAATTGGGATTTTTCTCATTAATTATGTTGAATTATCTATTGAATTATGGTTTAAGGTTTGAACCTCCATTACACATGCACTTGATTCCTCATTCATGGCATATGCATTGAAGTATGGTTATGATGAAATTCTTGTTAAGGGCATGACCCTCTTGTTATGATATGATATGTTAAGACTTGTGATCACATAGTCTCTTATTATGGCTCCTTCAGCATTATGGGTGCTTGCACCATTTTGATAATATATGAAGACTTGATATGATAAGCTATGTAAATGATATACTCCTATTGCATTTATATGGAAATGGTTTTGGAAATTCTTGTTGGCTTATTAGCCTAAGTATGGATATGGATTTGATAATTACATGTTTTGCCTAATGATGCATGGTTTTAAAAAGAATGTAAATCTTCGTTTGAAAGGCTTGCATGTATATATGTATTCCCGTGAGATGAGACTTAGCACCTAGGGATTGGAGTCGAGGTGCACTATCTCCAAGGGTCCATGCTCCTTTCCGTCAAACCATGTCCCAAAATGGGTTTTCACCCTAGATGGGATATCTTGTTATTTGTTTTCTGTTTGAAGGGTGACTAGCGATCTACCTAGCAAGTAGTCCAAATCTAAGTACTAGCTCGCTCGGGTTCCCTCTGTTGTCGGTTGAGGTCACATCCCCGCTATGATATAATTTGTAGGTTGCATTTCATGCATCATGTCATGACATATTGTTATGATATACTTATCTTTTAGCTATGTGCATTCCTTTCGTATCAATTGTCCTCTTGTCATCTCTCTTGGTCATATTATTATATCATATACATTGCATGCCTACGTACTTAGTGCATATTATGTTCTAACCCATACTCTTTTTCTACATGTTCTAACCATGTAGGGACAGGTGACGACCTCTAGCTTCGGTTGGACGAGGAGTGATAATCATTGAAGCTACTTGCGTGTGGTGAGCTCTTTCGTTCAAGGGTAATAGCTACTTTCTATCTTCCTTGTATAGTTTTATTTTCTTTCCTATATAACTTGATGGTGATCTCAGATTTTGTCGAGGCTGTGTTCTATCTTATGTAGATTCTATGTTGGACATGATAAACTCTTGCATGTTGTATTATGTTTTGTTGAGACATTATTATTATTGAGATTCGATTATGGAAATGATGCTCCGATTATGCTTATGATTATGTATTGGGCTTGTGAATGTTGGGAATATGCTTATGTGGAAAGTCCCCTAACCTGGTATGCCCCTATAGCTTGACTCCTACTTACCCGCCCCTTAGAAATACTTGTTTTGTGCTATGTGATCCATGTCCTTCCCTTCCCCGGCAACTTCCCCATAGCTTGAGTCAAAAGCCCCATTCTCCCTAGAAATATGTGCTCTGTGTTTATGTTTCTGTTCTTCTGAACCGATAGTATGAGTAATGATGCTATGATGGCTTGATCGAGGACTTTTGGGTTCTCCTTTGCCATGTCACATCTAGGCCCCACTTCTAGGTCGTGAAAGTGGTATCTAGCATCCTCTAAAGCTTGATCAGAGTATCCACCTAGTGAAGAATCTCCACCCTCGTCGCTATACATAAGTGATAGATTAAGCATGGGAAGTTGATGGAGGTGGATCTCTTCAAGGCTTCCTAATAGATCTCCTCAGCTATCAATCTGGCGCAATCAATGGCATAGCCAGCTAAGATGCTGAAAATAAGTATTGTGTGATCCGATTTTAAGGTATTATCTACATGTATTAGTCGGATCCACGAACACACTACAACCCACCAAAACTTCCCAATGAAGCTGAGTGAAGTCTTCATGATCGTTGATGACATAGAAACCCAATCAGGGTATGGTCCCGACTCAATAATATGATCTACAATCCATCTCAACAAAGTGCCCCTACGCGTCACATCTCTAGTCAAGCCCCAGTCCTGAGTCTGGCTCAATCTGTAATAATAATTTATCTTGGTAACTTGGGCCTTTTACTAAGGACCAAATAGGAACTGACGAATGGTAGCCTATGATATGTCAACTAGAACCCATTGTACCATAATCTACATAATCTGAGGGTGAGCAAGGAATCTCTTTCCTTTTGGCATCGACTCCATAATGGTGGAAGCATATGAAGTGTATAACCCTCGACCATTGTTGGAGAGTACTTCCCTGATGGGTCTGCCATCTAATTCATCCTATAATGGTCATGGTGTTCTGGGCTACTTGAACACTTTCATGCCCGATAGTAATAATATGAGGCTCCTCAAATATGGTATGGGCCTATCAACCCCACTCATTATGTTTGAGGTCATCCTAGTAACTACTGCATACCCCACACATACCACCTACTAGTCAGAGGATCAGGAATTGAAGGTGGTATTGGTAGTGCCATGGTAGACTCCACAATCCCTAAATTTTACTCCTTTCCTGATCTCGACCCTGCCCTCACTTCGGAGGAGGTCAACTAAATAGAGATGCTCTGTCTATCATCTCCCTTGTCAGACTGGAGAGGCTAAGCAACTATGGCTAGAGTATGGGCCAACACTGTCAGTCTATTAGCCGCCAAAGTCTTACTTAAGTCGATGCCCTCATCTAGATGAACACTAAGATTTTCTACTAAGCCACTATTCTTAGACTCAGTTCACTAATCTCGAAACCCATCTCATATTGACCTTATCTCATCTCTCTTGGGTCTAAGAGCCATATTATCTGGGATCATCATCACACTAACCCGTGAGTTCAGAAAGTACAGGAAAGAAAAGAAAAAAAGGTACAAAAATGAAATGGCAGGAGGACCTACAAAGGGTCATCTAGGAGCTATAGGAACAACTACGGGTCATAGAAAGCCTTTTTAGGTGGGAGGGTACTATAATTTGAGTTACTAAAAATACACCTACGAGAGAAGGTACAACTCGTAGAATAAATTACGGGCCATAGACTGAGTCATAGGTGTAAGGCCAAGATCAACACCTGCATGCATGAAATCTATGAAACCAGGTTACAAACCGTTGTATAAACTATGGCCCATAAATTGTTTCGTTTCATGAAATCCGAGAAATCTCCAAGGTCCTGTACTTACTTAAAAGGAGCAACAATGTCCTATGGATAAATCCACAGGACGTAGAAGACCCCCGTACTTTAAAAATATAGTAGCTTGGGTTTTCTAAGTACATCAAATGGGTTCCATTACCCCATAAATAAGAAACAACAACGCATGCCAAGCATCATCGACATCAAAATAATAACTTTACACACTCAACACATTTTCACCAAATCACCCAACACCCCACATGTATAAATTATTTGAGCTACCCCATAAAATTTAAATTTGCACATTCATATATCATTTCGACCATCATTGGACAACTTACAATTCATGGTATAATTTAAAACACACAACCACATGGCAATAAACAAATAGTTTAATTTTCTTATGATGACAAGTGATCACGTTATTTCAAGTAATGACATGCAATCACTTCATGGCCAATTACATTAAGCACTTATTTTGGCATATACATATTCAACGGTGACTACACAATTAGTTTCAAACATGTTTTCTTTCACATGAATGGGCAATACCTATTATTAGGACTTAAGCCTTAGAATACTATTTCCAACAATTACTCAACCTAATGACATAATTTTTGATAACATATAAAAATAGAAATTATGAAAATACCGGATGTTGATAAAAATGTTGATAAATTAACGAAGGAAGCTGAAGCAAATAGAGCGATAGGTGGCGGGAGACTCGCTAGAAGTTGGCCAAAAAATGTGAAGGTGGTTGGGACGGTGGTGGGAGACTTGGTGAAGAAGAAGGGGTTTGGGTATTTTTGAATTTTTTGCAAGAATAAAGTGTAAATGATTTGACCCCTATTTTAAATCATTGATCGGGTCGAGTTAAAATTGAGTACAGGTCCTACGATAGCTTGACTATCGGCCGTAAGTAATTCTACAACCCATAGGTCACGGTCTCATAGTGGACATGAACCCTAGTTTTACGAACTAGCACTACAAATCCTCCTACGAGCTATACATTGACGTACAGACCATACACTTGATCGTATATGCCCCCAAAACTTGGCAAGTTTTCAGAAATCTTACTTGGGTTCCACGAGACCCATTCACATCCCGTATGTGGTATTATGGTCCATGAAGTTGTCTCATGAGCTAGATTTCACAAAACATTTCTTACTATAAGTGTTGTACGAGTTAGTGTATGAGTCGTAGTATGAATCACAACTCATTGAAATAGTTGTAAAATCAACTACTCTCACTTTTCAGCACTGGTTTGCTGACATAGCCTTGTTCCTCCATGCCCTTCATAGAAAACAATTATCACCCTATAAACCACCAATCCTCAAGTCCAAAATTACAACCAAAGCAATAAAATTAAACTACCTACAAGTTCAAAAAACAAAAAAAACAAATGGTACAAAAGATATCTTGGGTTGCCTCCCAAGTAGCGCCTGATTTATTGTTGTGGCATGACTTGAAAAATATGGTTACTCAAACTTTACTAAGTGCCCAAAATTCCATCTTCAAATCATCAGGCCTCTTCATAGACTGATAGATATTGAAGATGGCTTCTTCATCAATCAATCAAAACTTGAGTTGGCTTGATTCCATGTCCCCGAGTGCTCGCCCAGTGGCTAAGAAGGCCTTCCTATGATGATTGGGACTTTGAAGTAAACTTTGAAATCCATGATCACAAAGTTTACAGGGAAGATGAATTTTTCTACTTGGACGAGAACATCGTAGAATATACCTGCAGACTTATCACCATCCTATCAACCATCAACAACCGCATGTTCATTGGGGTAAGAGCTCTCAAGCCTCGCTTCTTGAATATTTCAAGAGGCATTAAATTGATACTAACTAAGAGCTCCCAAGCCTCTCTTCTTGAATATTTCAAGAGGCATTAAATTGATACTAACACCTAAATCATATAATACCTTTGCAAATTTAACATCTCCAATGGTGCAGGATATGGTGCATGCTCTGGGGTCCTCTTTTTTTTGCATCATGGACCTAATTACTATAACACTGCAACGCTGAAGATCTTGGGACAATGCTTGGATCACTTTCCTATTTTTGGTCACTAGGTCTTTCATGAATTTTGCATACCCGGACATCTTCTCCAATACATCAATGAGAGTGATGTTGATAGTGAGCTGCTTCAACATGGAGATGAAGTGTTGAAACTTACCTTCCTCCTTTTTTTGATTCACTGAGCAAAAAGAGGGTGAGGTGTAGGTATGTGTTTCAACTTCTATGGTGTGACTACCTCTTGGCTCACCCTATTGTTAGCGCTAGCATCTTTAGTCTCTGCATCCTTCCTTTCAACCATCTTCTTATGAACCTCATCCTCCTAAACAAGTATCAGTGGTTCAATGGTCTACTTTCCACTATATATCATCACATCCATACACTGCCACTCATTCTTTGGATTCTATACTATATTTCTAGGCACTTTACCTTTCTGGTAGTGATTTAACTATATCGACATATGACCAAACCATTGCTCCTGTTGCTTTGATAACAACAGAATGAGACTCAATCTTCTAATTAATGTTGGAGATATCAGATTTCATCCCCTTTAAGGTCTTATCCTAAGCATCAACCTTCTTCAACAATCAGTCAAATATCTCTTCAATCTGAAAACTACCAGCCCTAGAGTCACGATTGTACGGTAAAACACATTCTCTATTCCTATAATTATTTTTGTGACCCCAATCAACATCTCTATCCTGGCCCTTATTCCTATCATAGTATTCACCTCGATTTTTGTCTCTAAATGCGTCATCTCTATTAAAGTCTTGACCTTGGTTTGCTTGAACTTGACACCAATAGTCTTGATTGGATCCTTGGGTGTTGATGAAAATCCCCTATCTGATCACTGACAAAGTAAGTGTAATCCTCATAGTAAGGATTCTTGTACATGGTGCTCATGGAAGCTGATGATTGATTGTATTCACTCTCTCTTTATTGTACTTCATCAACAACCCCACATTAGTACTAATCCAGCCAACTCTTGCATCACCTCCTCATTTATCAGTGACTGTGCCGAATTAGTACTAACTGAGAAGCTTTTAGTCATCAACTTATCTCTTGTCTCCCATACATGGTTTGTCTTGACAACTCTCCCTAACTATTCAACTATAACTGGAAATGGACCATTTTAAAATTAGCCTCCCATGATAGTGTCAACCGCTGCTTGGCCATTTTTGTCTAAGGATTGATAGAAGATTTCCACCAAGACATCATACTTGATCTTAGGGTCAGGGAAACTCCTTAGGAACTTTGTAAACTTCTCCCACATAGTGTTTATCGAATCACCAAGCAACTGCTCAAAGTTGTTAATTCGATCCTTCAACTTTATCATTTTTGACCTCGAAAAGAACCTCTAAAAAAAGGCCTTCTGCATTTCTACCAAGATAGTGATTAAACTCTATGGGAGCTCAGATAAGCATATCGTCACTTTGCGTATTAGAGAAAATTGAAAGACACAGAGCCCAAAGACATCCATTGAAAGATTTTTGTTTACCATCGTGCTCTTGTTGACAAATATGCCATTGTGTTGATGGTTATGTGGATCCTCTGATGGTATGCCCATAAACAATCGTCTATTTTGTAGCATTTGAAGTAACCACTTGAATCGACCAATTTTGTGTCATCTGGTAAAGGACGTAACACAATAGCTCTGATGACATCCATTGTCATAGGGTTAAACCTATATTGGTTCCATATGTTAGTTGTGGCTTAATGATCCTGCAGTGGTGGATTAACACCTTCAAGTAATGGTGGGTCATTATCATTAAAATTAAGGGTTGCATTTACGACATTATTTGTAGCATTGGTTAGATTATTTTTGGCCATTGTTCTTAGTATTCTCTGGATCGCAGTGTCAAATGGAGTCAAGGGATTACCTCGACTATTAGTTCTTCACATACACTACAATTGTACGCTTAAAGAAAACAAAAAAACAAGAAACATAAAATTTGGAAAAAAATAAGAGTTGATTCACAAATTAATCAAATTAAACTGGTCTAAAACCTTATTCCCTGACAATGGTGATAACGTTTTGATATCACCCAAACTACAGCCCTACGTAGAGGATAAACCATTGTCAAAATATATAACCTAACCAAGGTTAGGGTCGATCCCATAGGGAATATAGTTATACCTATAATAATTACAAGTAACTTGAGTTGTATTAACCTACTTATCTCCTAGAAGGGGGTTTGTAATTATAGTAAGTAAACCTAAATTAGAAGTGACTATCGTGAAATCAGTAGGAGATGTAACTAGGGTATTGTGTTCCCCATGAATTCCTAATGCAGTATAACTAGATAATCATAATCTTTTCTAGTAAGTAACATGAAAAATGGTAAGTTGAGTTTACAAAACCCTTAATCCATAAGAGAGGTAAATTTTACTAGGTGATTTGATCCACCCCTACAGCGTGACATTACTAACACTTAGCTTTTGTTCCAGTACAACTTCCCCTTGATCTTGTTTAGTTGATTAGAAAGAGGAATCATATTGAATTTTGTTAACTACCCCCTTTTCCTATTCCATACCACCTTGATCCATTTGATGAATATTAGGGAAAGTTCTAATGTTGGCCACTGTTAAAAAGTAATCACATCAAATGGCATAATTAATACATGCATGCACACTTTCCATGAATTATAGATTATACCTTGTTAGTTTTTCATGATTTCCACAACACTAATTGTGAATTTAGCTATGCATGATCATTGTAGATGAAGAAATTATGTTAAAGAATAGCATAATCAAGCACTTATAATGATGAATTTTAGAACAAGAAATCCAAATTCTCCACAAGAAACCACAATGTAATAATCACGAAATATGAGTTCTCAAAGTATTTCTCTCTTCTCTTGTGTGTCTCCCTACTATTTTTCTATATCTTGTATGTTCTCTCTTCTAAAAAAAACTATAAACCTATTTATAATAACTAAAATACAAATCCTAAACAAAATAGGAAAATTGTACTCGGTAGCATCTACGGATTGGGTTATAGGCCATATTAGAAACCATAACTCGTGCCTAGGATTCATACTTTGCATCTTTAAAAATAGTCTTCAAAACTAGGAGACCTTCTTACGTGTCGTACTTTTACTTACGACCCGTATTGGGTTTCGTCTAACAACTCTTTAAGAAACTATTCAAAGTTTGATCCTCCCTACACAAAACCAATCTACAACTCATAAAAATCTTCCACGGCTCATCTAATATTTTGTGAATAAAACTTTTGAAACTACGACCTTCACTAGATCTCACCCACGAAACCTCCTTACGGCTCATGAAAGTATCCACGACCCATATAGTATCTCGTAAGTCCTCAAAAACATAACTTCTGCAACACTTTGCTCAATCATGCAAAATCTTGCAAAATATATATAAAAACATATCAAACCCACTAACATCACTTTGAAAACACATAAAATTCTAAGTTTTAAGCATCAAAAGTGTTGTATTTTGGGAACACACCAGTCATGACACAACGAATGTGAGACCCGAAGGTTCCCCATATAAGGTTGTTATTCATATTCTAAGCATGCATAAGATAAATAAGTAATCATAAGGGTAAGCAAGTGAAAACATTGATTCAAACAAGGAAAACATAGGAGTCAACATTTTCCATTTAAGGAAATTACGTCAGCATAGGTCCAAACATGTCTCTACATCATAAATCTTAGTGAGGTCTAAAACATGCTAATATGCTACCCTCAATATAAGAAAGTACAAAAGACTTAACAACATCAACATAAGCAAAAACATAAGGTCTATTCCCTGAAGTAGAGGAACTCGCTGAGTCTTCACAATTAGTGTCCAAATATCTAGAAACAAAAGTGAGGAGTGGTATAGTCACCCATCCCTACATGGTGATATCATGTGGGCAAAGAGTATGCATTAGTATGTTGAAATGTACTAATTATATAAGCATGTAATGCATCAATGAACATCGTACAAAATAGCAATATGCATAGACATATCAATAGAGTAAGGGAAAGGTATACATGATTAATGCATCTTTAAAATCGTTGATAGAAGCATCATAAAATATTTCATAGCTTAGTAGAAATACATATGACGAATTAAAACCATAACCAATAATAAGACAATGCAAACTATTACACGAAATTTCAATATTCCCTATACACTGAGCAAAAGAGAAGTCTACTTTGCCTAGGTAGACTTGACCCTCACCCTATAGGCTCTATCCTAGCACAACATGAAACACATATATATAAAGACCCCCATCCTATAGACTCTATCCTAGTATGGGTAGTGTCATAAGTATGTGTAAAGACCTCACACTCTAGGATAGTATGACAAATATCACATCATGAAGCTATATGAATCTATTATATAGCCTTATAGGCACATGGTCATAAACCTATGGTGGCACATATTGGCACGACCCGGATAGGGGGCCTAGATGTGACATGGCGAAAGAGGACCCGAAGACCCTCGATCAAGCCATAATAGCATCATTACACTCATCATCGGTTCGAAAATGCGGAAGCTAAACACGTAGCACGTAAGTTCTAGGCATTCAGGGACTTGGGACTCAAGCTATGGGGACAATATGGGAATGGGATAAGCATGCTTGCACTTAGTACATAGTCATTCATAATAACCAATCATGCAAGTCATAGCATAATAAAAGAGACATTCTCATAAATCAAGCTAAATAGTATCGTATTACATAACAAAATATCCAACATACAAACCAAACGTACAGGAGAACAGACTTGTCCAACAATGCCTCTACATAGATGAGCGGGGCCTCGGAAAATTTGAGGCTCACCCTCAAGTTAATAGAAAGTAAATACATGAAAGTAAAGAGGTAGATGGTGGCAATTGCCCTTGAACAAAAGGGCTCACAACTAGCAATTCTTCCACAAGATCTCAAGCGTAATCCAGTAGAATGTACATGTCACCCTTGGTCCCAACATGAATATAACATGTAGACAAGAATGTGGGTTAGCACAATTAATCCCTACGTATGCAGGCATGCAATGCATATGACAAGTATAGTGTGACCAAGCAACATGTCAAGGGGACAAGTGATACGAAAGGAATGTACGCAACCAAAGAGTAATATAACAATATGTCATGTCATGATTCATGAGACGTAATCCTATGATCATTTATATATCAGGGATGTACCTGAACTGGCACTTCAAGGAGACCCGAGCGAGCCACTACCCGGTCCCGGACTACTTGCCAAGTAGTACCTAAATACCCTTGAAACAAGGGGTAACATAACAGAGTTCCCTAATGTCAAGACCCGGATAGGGGGCCTAGATGTGACATGGCGAAGGAGGACCCGAAGACCCTAGATCAAGCC
>JBCEWC010007500.1:0-21332 GCA_038996855.1 Solanum aculeatissimum | reverse complement strand
TTGAGAGGCTTGTTTGGGGTTCCTTCGGGTTCCTCATTCGCCATGTCACGTCTAGGCCCTAGGCTTGGGTCGTGATAGTACCAAATCACGTTACCCAACAAGTGAACTACTAGATACATAATAGGTAATATAGAATACGAGTACTCCTAACACCCCAATCGAACCTCGACAACTATAACCCCCATAAAAATTAGTCCAACCTAACCGTTCACAGTTTACATATCGTATAGCTCAAAAATATCTCACCAACAATTATAGATCAACAAAACAAGGGATCAAATACATCCATCACAAATTCCAAAACAAGGAACTCACAAGCTCATAAATGATAAAGATGTACAATACAATAATGCTAGGTATAATGATGCATGTCTAACCCAGTGATACACACTTGTTGTCTCGCAGTCTGGGACCCATGGGGACTTTTAGTCCATTCATCCGTCTCGGTGTGTGACGAGACCATTAAATCATAATATTCACAATGGCATGCGATGGAACTCTCGAATTACAGTATCCATCATAGTGTGTGACACATCTCTTGAAATGGTATATCCTCTTTAATTCTTATTCTTTCTCAGTTCACATATCACTTGTCACAAAATCAATACAAATATGCATGTTTACACACTAATGAGGTGATGACCAATTTTAAAATAATACATAATTCACAACAACATAGTCTTGATACAACATCAACATTAACTCAATAAACCTTTCAAGATCATTCTAAACACCTCACCCAAGGAATCACAAGATTCTATATACTTAACAAAGACTGAGAAATTCACTTGCCTTAATAATTGGACACTCACTATGGGATTTGAGCCTTCCCGTTTTGAATAGAATTCGAAGCACCATGATCTAATAAAATAAGAATTCACAATTAAATTCTGAAACGAACAACACCCATATTACTATATTACTATATGACTAAACGTACACCCAAAAATTATCCAATTAATTCTATAACTAATTTTTCCTAAATTGTATACCTAGGGTTAAGTCTTAATTCCTTCAAATGATATAACTTTAATGGTGTTTATAAAAATATGAGACATCTAATATCTAATTATCTATTACTATAATTAATTTTCAAAAGATTTGAGAATATATATATATAAATATATGTATATAAGAGAAGAAAGAGGACGCTGCACAATGCAGTGCCTCAACCTTCAATTTGCTACCCTTCTTTGACTAATAACTCTTATCTGTCAACTTTCTTGGGAAAAAAATTAAACAACCATCACCTTATGACCTTTTGGAAATCAACACATCATAGCCCCATTACCCTCACCCTAATTTACAATTCAATACAGTAGTATGAACTATAGGAATTAACATTGAATTCTCTTTGTCACTTTACCACTATATAATACTCTCCATTCCTAAATACAATTAGAAAGAAATAGTGCTTGGATTACCTGGACACGAGGTGGTATGATGTGCGGCGTATGCCATTTCTTTTTCTCTCCTTCTCCATTCTCTTTTTTTTTTTTTTCTAAATTGATTATGTTTTAAAATTGATTAATTCTACTAACTTTATTTGAATATATAAACCAAGGTGTATATGGTATTAAATAAATATAATTTAACCCCTCAATTAGATTAATTATCTAAGTTTACCTGTAATTTAAATAATCATAATTATTGAATAGTCCAAAATACCCATTTAAAATTTGTGAGGAGGATATTTTAGGAAAACAAGAGGACTAATTATTAAAATGACTTAATGGGTCATTACATTGAATTTCTGAATTACTCAAAATGTCAAAATTAGGCAATTCAAATCTTAAAAATCCAATCTTTGGCAAAAATCTCAATTTGTACAAAATTTCTCGAAAATTAACTTTAAAAATCAATCAAACATGACTCAAGGCCGCTATCGGGAGGGGCAAAATGGTAATTTTATCAAAAAATAAAAAATGACCTTCAGGGTCATTACAAAGTATGATTATAACTTGTGAATCTTTAAGCAAAGTTTAAATTTCAAATTATAAATCTTAAAGTTTAAAGATTTCACTTTTTAAAGTTTAGAAAAGTTTTAAATATTAATCTTTCAAGTTGTAAATTTTAAAATATTTGTAGTAGGAAAATATATATTGAAAAATAAAAGACTTGTGGTAAATTAAAGATAATAATTTTAAAAAATAAGGTGAATACCCTATAATTTTATTTATAAAAGATTAAATTTTGTGATTTTATTTTAAATATTAGAAAAGAATCTAATATACACAACCACCTTCTAGGAAGGATTCTGTTTTAATTAGGCCTAATTATACTAATACTTAAATCCACTATAAAAATCTTGTCTTAGTGTCTTTAACATTTCTTTCGTTACATTTTCTGGAAGTAGTTGTTGAGCTTGTTCCTCCAAAGCATCCATGTCGTCTTCATTGGATTCTAACAAAATATTACCTGTATTGGCTTCAAATTGGGCAGATAACGTTGGATGTGCATAACTCATTTGCTCCTCATTGATCGAGTCTCTGAATAATACTAATATTTTCAAGCTGTCCGATGCTAATGAATGTCGATGTCTCCAATTTGGAACTGTGCCACACTTAAATCGCCTTCTGAAGCTACTGACGATACTTGAATAACCAACACATCTCAAACCAACCATTGAAGTTTTGGAAATGTTTTGCCGCGAGTCCTCCACCATTTCTAAAGCTAATATTACCCTATGCATCCTTAATGTTTTCTATTCCCTAGTTAATATATTCATCAAAATTATTTTTTCGTTAGAAGTAAGACCAAGCTAATTTTCTAACATATCATTAGTATCATCGTCGTATCTGCATCTAGAAGTTTTTGGTTCTTGATTTTGTACCTGTTCTTCTGTAATCGAATTATAAAAATCATATAATTTTCTAGCTCTGGTTTTTATATTACTTTTAACTATAGTTAAACTATGTGATTGGTCGTCTTCGTTGTCTTCAATATCTGAATTTGCATATATTGTTTCTACCATACAAGATGCACCTACTTCTTTGTAGGTTGGGCTGAATAAACAAGGAGTTAAATAAATTTGTGGAATAGAAAAATTATTATAATGACCCTTTGGGTCATTTTTATGGTTTTGCAGTCAATTGGTTGAATTGAGCATGTGTATAATGACCTCAAACTATTGGTGATTTGTTGGGACTATTGGGATTAATTTTGGTTGGGTTATTTGAGTGTTATATAGGTTTTCGAGTTAATCGGGATGTTATACCTGCAAAATGAGTTTTCAGCTAAAGTCCTAGTAAATGGCCTTGGAGTGGACTTTTGACGATTTTGTCAGCTCTGGAATGGTCGAATTAGGCTAGGAGCATGTCTGGTACAATTATATCGTGGATTATAAATTTGTCCACCGAAATTGATTAATCTTGAGAACCATGCTCTGAATGAGAATTTTAATAGCATGGTTAGCTCCATAATGCCGATTTTGGTCTAGGACAACCCCTCATTTATACCAGGGACTTTCAGATGCGATTTGACCTCTAGGGACTTTTCGTTGGAAGTTGTGTATAAGGAAGTGGGACCCTCACTTTATCGTGGAAAGTTCCGTTGGAAATTTTGACCGCACTGTTGGATCTGAAACATTGAAATCAATAGGGTTACATAGTTTGTTTGCGAAAATTGGAGTCCGGACGAGCCCAAAATGATAGAAAAAAGGGATTTAAAGGTTAAGGAAGAGGGAGAGTGACGTGGCATGTCTTGGGGCTTCCAGGTGGCGTGACCTGGCACTGACATATGACAGTAAGTTGGCAGTTGCATACGTATATATATACGAGGTCATTTTCCCAGGTAAATGAATGTTTATGTGTACATATATTTCTCCAACTTTACATGGCAATTTCAGGAGCATTTCTTATTCGATTTGGGTGATTCAAATATCTACGTGACTCACATTTTTGCATGGAACGTCGTGGTAAAGTTAGATTTGGGATTTGGCACATATTTCAAGATAAATTTACTATTTTAGCTATTTTTATTCTCCGAATTTGTGAAAAACATTACATGTTGATTTTGTTATCGATTCTCAACAGAATTGAATAAAATTTTGGTCTAAATCAGTCTACGTTTCGAGGGAAATGCTCTGATATGCTACATGATCACTGATTTTGTCCAGGTTTTGAGAATTTTGACCGAGAAAGTTGTAAAAAGAATATTTTACTGATAAAGTTATTAACGCCATTTTTGGGCCTTTTCTCGGTCTTCTGGAGTCCGATTTGGGTAAAATTTTTGTCTATAGACTCAAGGTGATGTGGGGAACATTTTCCTGAATTGTTTTTGAAATGTAAGGCACAAATCCTACTTTTCTTGTTTTTAGGCACCTTTGGCCTAATTTTGCCTATTTTTTAAGATTTTATGGACAATGTGATCGTATTACCCTTGTGAACTATATTTTTAATAGTTGAGCAACATCAAAAAGCTATTCAAAAGGGAATAACTCGACTGGAATAACTTAGAGCAAGGGACGTTAGATGCTAGGTAGGCTAGACTTTCTCTAAACCTTAGATTGAGCTGAAATGATTGTATATTTGAGTTGGAATGTGTAGAATTCGCTGTGAATGAGTTGAGCTGTGGGATTTATATTGTTTATAGCTATTATATTGAGGGTATTAGTAGTTGTAACTATTGTGTTAGTTGAGTTCTTACACTGTATGACTATGAAGGGCCCGAAGGGGGCAGGTTGGGCTGCAAACTTATGACAGGTATGTACATTTTGCTTGACTCTTGCTTGTATTTATGTGTGGTATAAGATTACCAAAATATACTAGCTATTAAGGCTAACCTATGATTACATGCTACCCTATGCGCTGAATCTAGTATCAATATCTGGTTGGTATGTATATACATGATACGGCTGCAATTATCTATATTTGTTCTGAGTACTTATAGTAGAACTTCTTGTTTACACACGTTCTGATCTTCCTTGTGACTTATATGATCCTGTATACCATTGTTATCTGTTATGAACTTGTGCTACTTGCTAGTGATGGGAGAAACACCCCATGATCTGGAGACGATTATAGTTGCACTCCTAGGGGAGTCTTGCGCTCTGTGACACGAGATGTGTTGCTACTGAGCCATTGGTAAGTTTAAGATAGGAATGTGACCCTATTATTGAGGGGCAAGTTTTATCCTATGAGCTTCCCGAGATTATCTGTGATGAGATACTAGAGATATGGGTTAGTTCTGGGTATGGCATCCTATTTAGAGAGGGGCACACTTTTAGTGGGCCGACACATGTTTGCCTTGGGAGATGTCTTTGATAGTAGTTGGGTTGCAATATGATTCTGGGTGGGTGACTTCCCTCCATTTGTTTAGCCTCTTGGACCTTATCCTAGGTTATACTGACGCTACCCTATGATTTGCTTTACACAGAGATAAGGCCTGGTAATCATTGCATATAAGCTAGTGCCATGGGATAGATATGTGTTTTTACTTGACTCATACCAGTGTGAGTGTGTATATCCTGTTCCTACTGAGATATGATGACCTGGAGATTGCGTAATGATTATATGCCGTACTGCAGCCTGATTTTGGTATAGATATGACTCTATTGGATTCGGTTGTCTTGAATCCTTCTGATTTACCGTAATTGACTATATTTACTCAGTACTTTTGATTGACGGGGTTATGTTATAATTTTCTTGGACAATGACTCTATAGTAATTTGTGATACATATACACTCTGATGTACTATTGATAGTTGTTGTGCACTGGTTCTTTCCATCTAATGTTAGGTTATCTGTCTTTATTTGAGTGAGGTGGTGAATTGTGCGGTTCAATGGGGATGATTCTGTCGAGAGAGGTTGTATGATTGGGAAATTTGGATCCGGATAGGCTAGTGAGAGATTAACTGAGACTACACTCTAAGACCAGATGATGCACCTTGTAGTTCAAGTCTCTGGTGGCCACATCCGAGTGTTTAAGATCCTGTATGACATACCTCATTTTCCCAATTTCCCGTGGTTACGTCTAAGTGTCCGAGATTGGGGTGTCAATTCTAAAATAGTTTGAGTATTTTTTGTTACTTTGAGCCTGGGTCCTATTGACTACAGTTTTGGGGCTAAGCATCATTGAAATTGATATTTTGGGTCGAGGACCCCACTGATTTCCACTTTGGGGGAAAGGTCCCATAATTTACATTCTGAGATGAGACATACTTTTTATATGAGGGGGAGATTAGCCGAGACTATGCTTTGAGACCAAGATGATGCACCCTGTAGTTTAAGTTTCCAGTGGCCACGTCCGAGTATTTGAGATCCTGGATGACGTGCCCCATGTTCCCATTCTCTTATGGTCTTATTTGAGTGTCTGAGGATCGAGGTGCCAATTCTAAAGGGGTCTAAGAATTTTCTAATACTTTGGGCCTGGGGCTCCATTGACTATACTTTTGGGGCTAGGCCTTGTTGATTAATATTTTTGGTCAAGAACCCCATTGATTTCCCCTTTGGGGGTGAGAACGCATGATTTACATTTTGAGATGAGGCATACTTGTTATGCGAGGGGGATTCTTTCTCCCACAGGGGATACGTCCCATCGTTCTGCATGTATATTTTGATTGGGTACCACGTGCCAGCATAGGGCCGAGGACCCAATTTTTATTTGATCGATTACCCGTGGATCCACACACGAATGCATACCTATATTATGTGTGGTTGTACTTTCTAGGATTATGGGGGTCCAAAGGGCATTCAGGCTTAGATATTAGGGCCTTACACCCACGTGCAACTGACCCTTATTCTGATGAAATAGAGAGCTGGCTCTTTGATGGTTCTATTGGATTCTTTGATGGTTCTATGAGATTTTGTGATGGTCTATCAGTTCTATATTGTACGCAGGTGTACCTTTTAGGCTTATAGGGGCCTAGGTTCCATACCTGCATAATTACTAGGGCCTTGTACCCACGTGCAATACTATGCCTCAGTTAGGGGCAGTTGTGGTACGAGCCGTCATAGTTTTCGTCAATCGATATCGATGTTCATCACTTGGGTTGGGTCAGTTTATCATCGTTCTTCACTTTGGTTGGTTCAGTTATGATTTAAGGGTTTCCAGACGTGCCTATGCCTTGATTTGAGTTCATTTTGCTATACTATTGTAGTCTCTATATATATGGGCTTCTTATATGTTCACTATTTCACTCGGTCGACCGATGATGCCTACCGGTACTCACCCCTTACATTTTTGTATCTTCCCATGGTGTAGGTTTAGGTGTGGGCTATGATTGCTGAGTTGGGGATTCGACAGCACAGGAAACCTTTTTTGATGAGAACCGACATATATGGCTTTGTTGCGGTCTCCTTCGTTTGATGACCATCTTTTACTTTCAGACTTTGGCCTTGAAAAGTAGTATTATATATTTGTAGGGTCACTCAGGATTTGTATATTACTATAATTATTGATTCATGTATATGATTATATCCTTGCATCTATTGTGGCTCTGTACAGTTGACTTCCATGTTTTGGGTTAGTTTCAGTGTTTATATTATTGTTGTGTTGGCTTGGATTGACTAGAGAGTTAGGACAGGTACCCTGGGGTTGGGTAATTGGATTTTTTTAGGTGAGATTAAGCAGGCGCCATCATGATGGGACCGGGTTGTGACAAGGTGTTATCAAAGCCTATGGTTCACTGGTCTCAACTGTAAAGAGCTACCGTCATCGATATCATACCAAATCCCATCAATCAAATCACGTTTTTGAGAAATACAAGACATCTAAGTAGATTCTTGTGGATGGGTATAGAGACATCCGTAGCTTATCTCCAAGAGGCTATGAGATGTTTAGAAAACTCCATGTGTTATTGATTCTGGCTGTGCGACATTGTCAATGATCCTTCGTCTTTTGAGAATTCGGTTTCGTTCATTCCTTCTTATGGATTCAGACTCCAGACAGGGGTAGTGCTTTGTCATTAGTCCTAGAATAGGAGCATCCCCAGAGCTTATTGAGCAGAGGCTAGATAACCTCAACTTTTGACAACCGAATAGGAAGTCTATAGGCATTGAGGTTGCAGAAACCTCATAGACACGCTTTATAATCAATTATTTGGTTAGTGATAACTATGTATTATACTATAGGAGATGTGTTGAGGTTGGTTATCTGTAATGTGTGTACCTGTACGTCAGTTTCTGGTTTAAATGTTCTATAAGTTGTGAGTACTTCTAATAAAGATATTGCAGGCGAAAAAGGTTATGACTAAAGTAATGCTAAGCATTAATGCTCTCGGTATACCAGTGTTCGATTATTTAATGGTCCATTTGATCTGCTGGGTTCCTATTATTGATGAGTATGTTACACAATTGTCGCCAATGTTATGATTGTACCCTGTTCGTGGTTGAAGGTAAGCCAAAACCCTGTGATTTATGCATATGACCTTTTTGATACTTGATTATTGGAGTAGGTAGCTTGAAATTGGTGTACACTGTGTTTGAAAGGCTGACTATCAGTTATACTCCTGGCTACACCTTCTGCTTCTATGGTTATGACTCTGTTGTGATGATTTTTTTGATATGCGACTCTGTTGATTCTTGGATGACTGGATTGCGAGATAGATGCTATGGTTGGGGGCTTAGTTGGATTGTCTACTGTTGAACAGGATATTGTTGCATTATCAACTGAGCTGCAAGCCACTCCACCTTGGGGACTTGTTATGTCTATTAGACGTCTGGGATTGTGTTGTTCAGATTCCTGGCTATGCTTGCTAGTGGGAATATTGATTATATTGTTAATTTGTCAGGTAATTGGGTTATGGTTATGCAGTGTTAGTTGCATTATTTGGTTTCTTGCTTGCTTAAGTATGGGCTTCGAGCACCTGGTATCATGGGTCAGGTATCGATGTGGTGGAAGGTCTATTTTATTAGTAGGGGATTTGATATAGTGATTCCTCAGGATGGTAAGACATGGTTCGAGCGATGTTGTCATATGACCTTAGGTTTGATATTGCCCTGGGGGCAAATAGAATTGCTCCTATTATGCAGTTATCGATGTTGAGCTGACGTACTCCAGATAAGATATATATACTCCGGTATGATTTTGCTGAGTTAGATGATTGTCTAATATTATTAAGGAAGGTTCTGGCAAAGGACATTCTAGAGGTTGTATCCGAATCTATTGTGGCCATTATGAGTGGCTGATTGTGGTTGCTGAGCTGACTATGGTGCTATGTAGCAAGGATTTGGTGACTTATAAGTATCGGTATTTACAGTCATGGTTCTTGCCAAGGTTGATTGTTAAATGCTACAAAATGAGGGCTGAATTGTAATAAGTACTAAGGACCATGTTTGAGAGGTGATATACAAGTGTCGGTGTGCGAATGGAAGTATAAAGAGTCTTTTAGGTGGTGGCCTATTGGGATTTTGCTACATTGGAAAAAGTTTGGTGGCGATGCCAAGTGGACTGAATAGTAAGAGAAAGGGGTTTAGGCCCCATGTGGGAGTGTGAGTATATTAGCCATGGTTCACCCTTATTTGGTTAGCCTCTAGGCCATTGGTGGTGGAATTTTTAGATAGTAACGGAGGTATCAGATCTGTTATGGGATACGAAGTCTGCTTATGATCGATAATGCCCATGGTGCAGACTAAAATTGCAACTATACCTATGTTTGTTCTTTTGCGAATGAAAGTCTTATTAGCAGGGGATGTTGTAATGACCTTCTGGATCATTTCTTTGGTTTCACAGTCAATTGGTTGAATTGAGCATGTGTATAATGACGTTGGACTATTGGTCAGTTGTTGGGATGACTTCTAGTTGAGTTATTTGGGAGTTATATAGATTTTCAAGTTAAATGGGAAGTTATACCTGCAAAATGAGTTTTCAGGTAAAGTCCTAGTAAGCAGCCTTAGGGTAGAATTTTGATGATTCTATTAGCTCCAGGACAGTCGAATTAGGCTAGGAGCATGTCCTATACAATTATATCGTAGATTGCAAATTTGGTCGTCGAAACCGTTTAATAGTTAACCCAGTCAATGCCCTCAGAAACCGTGCCCTAAATGAGAATTTTAATAGTGCAGTTAGCTCTAGAACATCGATTTAGGTCTAGGACGACCTCTCATTTGGTACTGGGGAATTGTAGATGCGATTTGACCTCCGAGAGCTTTCCATTAGAAGTTGCGTATAAAGAAGTAGGACCCTCACTTTATTGTGGGAAGCTCCATTAGAAATTCCGACTGCATCGTTGGATCTGAAATATTGAAATCAATAGGGTTACATAGTTTATTTGCAAAAATCAAAGTCCAGACGAGCCCAAAATGACTAAAAAAAGGGATTGAAAGGTTAAAGAAGAGGGGGAGTGATGTGGCATGTCTATGGATTCCATGTGTCCTAACCTGGCGCTACCACGTGGCATTTAGTTGGAAGCTCATACCTATATATATGAGATCATTTTCCCAAGTAAATGAATGTATATGTGTACATATATTTCTCTAACTTTACTGGCAATTCCGAGAGCATTTCTTATCAATTTTGGGTGATTCAAAGGTTTACATGACTTTGATTTTTATAGGGAATATCATGGTGAAGTTGGATTTGGGATTTGGTATGTATCTCAAGGTAAATTTGCTATTTTAGTTGTTGTTATTCTCCGAAGTTGTAAAAAACTTTACATGTTGATTTTGTAATCGATTCTCAATGAAATTGAATAAAATTTGGATCTAAATTGGTCTACGTTGCTAGGGGCACACTGTGATATGTTGGGTGTTCGCTGATTTTGTCTGGTTTTTGAGATTTTTGACATAGAAAGTTTTGAAATGAATATTTTTCTGGTAAAGTTTTTAACACCCTTTTTGGGCCTTGTTTTGGTCTTTTGGGTCCGATTTGGGCCAAATTTTTAGCTGTAGACTCGGGATGATATAGAGAACATTTTTCTTGATTTCTTTTGGAATTTTTGGCACAAGTCCTATTTTTCCTATTTTTAGGCACCTTTGGCTTAATTTCACCCATTTTTTAGGATTTTATTGCCAATGTGACCATATTGCCCTTGTGAACTATATTTTGAGCAATTGAGTAGCATAAAAAAGATATTCAGAAGGGAAGAATTCGATTGGATTGACTTAGAGCAAGGGACGTTGGATGCCAGGTAGGCTAGACTTTCTCTAAACCTTAGACTGAACTAAAATGATTGCATATTTGATTTGGAATGTGTAGAATGTGTTATGAATGAGTTGAACTGTGGGATTTATGTTGTTTATAGTTGTTATATTAAGGGTTGTATTAGTTGTAACTACTGTGTTAGCTAAATTCTTACACTGTATGACTATGACGGAGCCCGAAGGGGGCTGGTTGGGCTGTGAATATATGACAGGTATGTACACTAAGCTTGACTCTTGCTTGTATTTGTGTGTGGTCTGAGGCTACCTAAATATACTAGCTATTGAGGCTGACCTATGATTACATGCTACCCTATGTGCTGAATCTAGTACCTATATCTTGTTGGTATGTATATGCATGATGCAACTGCGATTATCTATATCTGTTTTGAGTACTTTTGTTAAGACGTCTTGTTTACATATGATTCTGATCTGCCCTATGACTTATATGATCATGTATACCATTTTTATCTATTATGGACTTGTGCTACTGAGTAATGACGGGAGAAATATACCATATTTTGGGAATGGTTATAGTTGTACTCCTAGGGGAGTATTGCGTTCTGCGATACGAGAAGTATTGCTACTGAGCCATTGGTGGGTTTGAGATGGGAGTGTGACCCTATTAACGAGGGGTAGGTTTTATCCTACGGGCATCCTAGGATTATCTGTGATGAGATACTAGCATTGTGGGTTAGTTCTGGGTATGGCATCCTATTTAGGGAGGGACACATTTTCAGTGGGCTGACACATGGTTGTCTTGGGCGATGTCCTTGATAGCAGTTGGGTTGCTATATGATTATGGATAAGTGACATCCCTCTAATTGTCTAGCCTATTAGGACTTAGCTAAGGTTATACCGATGCTACCCTATGAGTTTCTTTACATAGAGGTAGGGCCTGGTAAGGGCCGAATATGAGCTAGTTCCATGGGACAGGCATATGCTTTAACTTGACTCGTACTAGTGTGATACATATATCCTATTCCTATTGAGATATGATGACCTAGAGACTGTGTATTGATTATATGTCGTACTGCGACCTTATTTTGGTATAGATATGACTGCTTGATTTGGTTGTCCTGGATCTTTCTAAATTATCGTAATTGACTATGTTTACTCTAGGCATTTGTGATTGATGGGGTTATGGTATACTTGGCCTTGTTGGGCATGACTTTTTAGTGATTTGTGATACACATACATTCCGATGTACTGTTGATAGTTGTTTTGCATTGGTTCTTACTATCTGAAGTTAGGTTATCTGTCTTTAGCTGAGTAAGATGGTGGATTGTGTGGTTCAATAAAGATGATTCTGTCGAGAGAGGTACTATGATTGGGGAATCCAAATCCAGATAGGGTAGTGAGAGATTAGCTGAAACTACACTCCGAGACCTAGATGACACACCTTGTAGTTCAAGTCTTCAGTGGCCACGTCTGAGTGTTTGAGATCCTAGGTAAAATGCCCCATGTTTCCATTCTATGGTGGTCACATCCGAGTGTCCAAGATCGGGGTACCTATTCTAAAAGGGTCTGAGCATTTGTTATTACTTTGAGCCTGTGGCCCTGTTGACTACACTTTTAGGGCTAGGCCTCATTGATTGATATTTTGGGTCGAGGACCCCGTTGATTTCCTTTTTTTGGGTGAGGCCCTATGATTTACATTCTGAGATGAGACACACTTGTTATGTGAGGGGGAGATTAATAGTCCGAGACCTAGATGATGCACCCTCTAGTTCAAGTCTCCACTGGCCACATCCAAGTGTTTGAGATCCCGAGTGATGCGCCCCGTGTTCCCATTCTCCAGTAGTGATGTTCAAGTGTTCAACACCAGAGTGCCGTATCTAAAGAGGTCCGAGCATTTGCCATTACTTTGGGCATAGGGGCCCCATTAACTACACTTTTGGGCTAGACCCCATTGATTAATATTTTGGGTCGAGGACCCCACTGATTTCCACTTTAGGGTGAGGCCGCATGATTTACATTCTGAGATGAGACACACTTTTTATGCGAGGGGGATTCTTTCTCCAGCGGGGGATATATCCCACCATTCTGCATGTATATTTGGATCGGGTTCCACGTGCCAGCACAAGGTCGAGGACCCAGTTGTAGTGTGATTGATTACCCATGGATTTACACACCTATTCACACTTACATTGTACGTGGGTGTACCTTCTGGGCTTTTAAGGGCCCAGAGGGCATTTAGGCTTAGATATTAGGATCTTGCACCCACGTACAACTAACCCTTGTTCTGATGGGATGGAGAGTTAGGCTCTGTGATAGTTCTATAGTATTCTGTGATTATTTGATAGGATTCTATGATGGTTCTATGAGATTCTATGATGGTTTATCAGTTCTATATTGTGTGTGGGTGTACCTTCTAGACTTATTGGGGCCTGGGTGGCATATATGCATAATTACTAGGGCCTTGCACCCATGTACAACACTATGCCTCAGTTGGGGGTAGTTGTGGTACGAGCCTTCATAATTTTCATCAGTTGGTATCGATGTTCATCACTTGGGTTGGGTTAGGTTATCATCGTTCTTCACTTTGGTTTGTTTAACTATGATTTAAGGGTCCCAGACGTGTCTATGCCATGATCTGAGTTTATTTTGCTATACTGCTACAGTCTCTATATATTTGGACTTCTTATATGTTCACTATTTAACTCAGTCGGTTGATGATTTTTACTGGGTGCCTTTTTCTAGTACTCCTCCCTACAATCTTCCCATGGTGCAGGTTGTGGTTGCTGAGTTGGGGATTCGGGAGCACAAGAGACTTCTTTTGGTGAGCACCAACAGTTCTAACTTTGTCGCAATCTCCTTTTGATGGTCGTATTTTATTTTAGACTTTGGCCTTGTACAATAGTGTTATGTGTTTGTAGGGGTACTCTGGATTTGTATATTATTGTAATTATTAATTCTTGTATATGATTATATTCTTGCATCTATTATGGCTCTATACAGTTGACTTCCAGTTCTGGGTAGGTTTTAGTATTTATATTATTATTGTGTTGGCTTTGCTTGACTAGAGAGCTAGGAAATGTACCCTGGGGTTGGGTAATTGGCTTCCCAGTAGGTGGGATCTAGGAAGGGCCATCATGATCGGGATTGGGTCATGACAAAGTGGTATCAGAGCCTAAGGTTTACTGGTCTCAGCTGTATAGAGCTACTGTCTAGTAGATTCCGGTGGATGGGTATGGATATGTCTGCGACTTATCTCCAGGAGGCTACGGTATGTTTTATAAACTCCCTATGTTACGACACTATCTATAATCCTTTATCTTCTGAGAATTTGTTTTCGTTCATTCCTTCACATAAATGTTATGGAGAGGTCAGACTCTAGGCAGGGTTAGTGTTGTATCGTTAGTCCTAGAAAGGGAGCATCCCCAGAGCCCATTGAGCAGAGGCTAGATGCCTTCAAGTTGTGACAGTCGGATAGGAAGCCTGCAAGAATTGAGGTTTTGGGAGCCTCAGAGACAAGCTTCATGTATTGTACTACAAGAGATGTATTGAGGTTGGAACTCTATGATGTGTGTACCTGTATGTAAACTGCTAGTTTGAATGTTGTGTAAGCTGTGAGTGCTCCTGATAAAGATACTACAGGTGGGAGAGGTTGTGACTGAAGTAATGCTAAGTGTTGGTGCTCTCAGTATACCCGTGTTTGGTTATTTAACTATCGGTTTGATCTGATGGGTTCCTGCTGTTGATGAGTATGTTACACCTGGTAAGATTCTGAGTAATTGTCACCTATGTTACAATTATACCTTGTTGGTGGCTGAAGATAAGCCAAAACCTTGTGATTTATGCATATGACCTTTTTGATACTTGATAATAGGAATAGGTAGCCTGATATTGGTGTACACCGTATTTGAGAGGCCGACTGACAATTATACTCCTGGCTATACCTTGTGACTCTATGGTTATGACTTGATTGATATGCGATTCTCCCGATTCTTGGGTGATTGGATTGTGAGATAAATGCTATCCTTGGGGGCTTAGTTAGATTGTCTACTATTGGACAAAATATTATTGCATTTTCAGCTGAGATGCGGTCTACTCTGCCCTGGGGACTTGTTATGACTTTTAGCCGACTGCGATTATATTTTCCAGATTCCTGGCTATGCTTGCTAGTGGGAATATTGATCATTTTGTTGGTTTGTCTGGTACTTGGATTATGGTTATGCATTGTTAGTTGTATTGCTTGGTTTCTTGCTTGCTTGAGTATGGGTTCCGAGCACCTGGTATCATGGTTCAGGTATCGATGTGGTGGAAGGTCCCTTTTATTAGTGGGGGGATTTGATATGGTGATTCCTCAGTATGGTGATACGCGGGTCGAGCGATACTGTCAGATGGCCTTGGGATATTGCCCTGGGGGCGAATTGCCTTGTTCCTATTATGCAGTTATTAATGTTGAGCCAATGTATTCCATATGAGATATATGTACTCTGGTATGATTTTACTGAGTTAAATAACTGTCTGATATTGTTAAGAAAGGTTCTGACAAAGGATGTCAGATACCAGGTAGGTTAGGCTTTCTCTAAACCTTAGACTAAGCTTATATAGTTGCATATTTGAGCTGGAATGTGTAGAATGTGTTGTGAATGAGTTGAGTTGTGGAATTTATGTTGTTTATAGTTGTTATATTGAGAGTTGTATTCTTTATAATTGTCGTGTTAGCTAAGTTCTTACACTTTATGACTACTAGGGGGCCCAAAGGGGGCTGGTTGGACTGCAAACATGTGACAGGTATGTACATTGAGCTTGACTCTTTCTTGTATTTGTGTGTGTTCTGAGGCTACCAAAATATACTAGCTATTGAGGTTGACCTATGATTACCTTGCACCCTATGCGCTGAATCTAGTATGTATATCTGGTTGATATATATATGCATGATGCAACTGCGTTATCTATATCTGTTATGAGTACTTGTGGTAGAACTTCTTATTTACATATAATTCTGATCTGCCCTGTAACTTATATGATCCTGTATACCATTGTTATCTGCTATGGACTTATGCTACTAGCTAGTGGCAGGAGAAATACCCCATGTTCTGGGGACGGTTATAGTTGCACTCTTAGGGGATCTTGCATTCTGCGATACGATAGGTGTTGCTACTGAGCCATTGGCGGGTTTAAGATGAGAGTGTGACCTCATTAACGAAGGGCAGGTTTTATCCTATAGGCTTCTTAGGATTATCTGTAGTGAGATATTAGCGGTGTGGGTTAGTTCTAGGTATGGAATCTTATTTAGAGAGGGGAATATTTTCAGTAGGCTGGCACATGGTTGCCTTAGGCGATTTTCTTGATAGCACATGGGTTGCAATATGATTCGGGGTAGGTGACATCCCTCAAATTGTCTAGCCTCTTGGGCCTTAGCCTAGATTATACCAGCATTGCCCTATGAGTTGCTTTACACAAAGATAGAGACTGGTAAGGGTTGGATATGAGCTAGTGTTTTGGAACATGCATGTGTTCTGACTTGACTCACACCAGTGTGAGTGTGTATATCCTATTCCTATTGAGATATGATGACCAGGAGATTACGTATTGATTATATGTCGTACTGTAACATGATTTTGGTATAGATATGACTCTGTTGGATTTGGTTGTCTGAATGATCATAATTGACTATATTTACTCTAGGCACTTATGGTTGACGGGGCTATGGTATACTTGGCCATATTGGGTATGACTCTATAGTGATTTGTGATACATATACACTCTGATGTACTGTTGATAGTTGTTGTGCACTGGTTCTTTGAGTGAGGTGGTAGATTGTGCGGTTTAATAGGGATGATTCTATCGAGAGAGGTGGTATAATTATGGAATCTAGATTCGGATAGGCTAGTAAGAGATTAGCTAAGACTACACTCGAAGACCTAGTTGACGCACCTTGTAGTTCAAGTCTCTGGTGGCCACGTCTGAGTGTTTGAGATCCCAGGTGATGCGCCTCGTGTTCCCATTCTCTGGTGGTCACATTTGAGTGTCCAAGATCGGGGTACCGATTTTAAAGGGGTTCGAGCATTTATTTTTATTTTGGTCTTAGGACCCCGTTGACTACACTTTTTAGGCTAGGCCCCATTGATTGATATTTTGGGTCGAGGACCTTGCTGATTTCCACTTTAGGGGAGAGGCCCCGTGATTTACGTTCCAAGATGAGATACACTTTTTATGCGAGGGGTATTCTTTCTCCAGGGGGATACGTCCCACCGTGCCACATGTATATTTTGATTGGGTGCCACGTGCAGGCACAGGGTCGAGGACGTAGTTGTTATATGATTGATTATCCATGGATTCACACACTTATTCATACCTATATTTTGCATGGGTGTACGTTTTGGGCTTTTGGGGGCCTGGCGTGTTCAGGCTTAGATATTAGGGACTTACACCTACATACAACTGACCTTTGTTCTAATGATGTGGAGAGCTAGGCTCTGTAATGGTTCTATGGGATTCTATGATAGTTCTATGAGATTCTATGATGGTCTATCAGTTCTATATTGTGTGCGAATCTACCTCCTGGGCTTATGGGGGCCCAAGTGGTGTACATACATAGTTACTAGGGCCTTGCACCAACGTACAACACTATGCCTCAGTTGGGGGCAGTTATGGTATGAGCCTGCATAGTTTTCATCAATTGATATGGATGTTCATCACTTTGGTTGGTTCAGTTGTGATTTGAGGGTTCCCAGACGTGCCTATGCATTGATCTGGGTTCATTTTTTCTATACTGTGCAGTCCCTATATATTTGGGCTTCTTATATGTTCACTATTTCATTCTGTCGGCTGATGATGCCTACTAGGTGTCTTTTTCTAGTACTAACCCCTTACATTTCTGCATCTTCCCATAGTGTAGGTTTAGGTACGAGCTGTGATTACCGAGTTGGGGATTCGGGAGCACAGGAAACTTCTTTTGGTGAGCACTGACAACTTTGGCTTTGTCGCGGTCTCCTTCTTTTGATGGCCATCTTTTATTTTCAGACTTTGACCTTGTACAGTAATGCTATTTATTTGTAAGGCAACTCTAGATTTGTATATTATTATAATTATTGATTCATGTATATGATTATGTCCTTGCATCTATTGTGGTTCTGTATAGTTGACTTCCAGGTTTTGTGTAGGTTTCAGTGTTTATATTATTGTTGTGGTTGCTTGGCTTGACTAGAGAGCTAGGACAGGTACCCTGGGATTGGGTAATTGGCTTTCTTGTAGGTGGGATCTAACAGGCGCCATCATGATTGGGATCGGGTCATGAGAAATATATTTTTTAAAATTTTCAATTATTTTTTAATAGTCTCTTTAAACTTTGTATTATTCTTTAATTGAGAAAATTTATAAGAAATAACACAAATATTTGGTAAAATTGAAAAAATAATTGGATAATAAAGATCAAAAAATTATTTTGTAGCTAAGTAATAAACTTTTAGAATTTTAATAAGTTTCTTTACATCAGCCTAATCAGAATCACTAAGTCAATAACCCATACCAACGTTGTGAGCATTCCAAATCATTGTAACATTCTTTCTATAATCATAAGCTACTTTAAGCATTTCATACAAAGAATTCCACCTAGTGGCCACTATTTTAGGAATCTTTCTAACCGGAAGATTATTCTCAACATAACAATTTTCAAATTCCCCCACATCTAACTTTTACTTGACATTTAAAAATAAAATGACATGCAACTTCTTATTTTATACAATCATTTTCAAACGCTGTTACACCATCTGTAATAATCAAATTATAAATATGTGCAACACACCTAATATGAAAAACATCTTCATAAATAGGAGTAAGTGACGATTTTAGGAATTCAGCAACACTTGTGTTATTAGAAGCATTATCTAAAGTTACACTGATTTTTTTTAAATTCCATAAAAACCTAAAACATCTACAATTGTTTGTACTATATAAGCATCAATTTTATGCATTTCACAATTTTATAACCTAAAGTTCTTTTTTGCATAATTCGATTTTCATCAATCCAATATCCTATAATTGTAAAATAATCATTACCAGTTACGCTACAACCCATATCAAAAGTTATTGTCACTCTACAAGTATTATAATAAAATAAACAACGAAGATAGTGTAAATGTTGAACTTGGTAATCAAAAGCAGCTTTTTCACTCATATTTCTTGAAAAAATCATTAAACAGTAGATTATATACATATTGAATATAATGAATAAAGTTAGGATTTTCTGCAAAATTAAAGTGCAAATTAGTAACAACAATCATTTTAGCAAACTCTTCAAGATCCCTTTGTTTAATATAAACGTGATGTGTATTAGGACTAGAAACGTTAGAAGGGTTTAATTGCAATTGAACAATATTATAACCCTCTACTCCTACAGATGAATCGGGAAGGGGAGTATCATTTTTTTAGCCTCCGCTATAGCGTTAGCTTGCAAAAATTCTCTTTTACAACAACTCATCAAACGATTTCTTAAATGTGTAGTCCCACCTCCTTTCCTGAAGTTATATGATTTAAAATATGTTTATATTTATTACAAATTGCTTGAGTTTTATCTTCACTTTGGGTCATAAATTACCAAACAATTGATCTTTTAGGACGTTCTGCCGTGGGCTTAGTCCTAAAAAGATGTACAGGGGGAGGGGGAAGTTGAGTTGTGGGACTATTAGCAATAAATGGTTAGGTATCATCTTCATCATCATAAAAAAATATTATCATCATCATTAACTTCATTATCATCTTCGTCTAGTGATTCTCTAAAATAACCAAATCTTCTTTCTAAATATTCATGGTTTAACTAAGTATTAGAATAAGGAGAGAATACATTATTACCCCCTAAACTTCAATTATTTTTTAAATAAGACACCTTAAATTTGCAGGGGTCCTATTACCTCCATGAAATCATAAAAAATCAAATAAATACACCATTTTGACCCATTTTCATACCAGTTGTGTTGTCACTCAATAGGGGCGCATGAAGAAGAATAAAAACAACACCAAATCAATGTTAAAATGACATGTATATCTCCCAATTTGAATTGTATTTTCCATTAAATAGACCCATGTTATCTTCCCTAAATCTCCATTGCCATTGGAGAGCTTTCAATTTAAAAAAAAACAATGAAGTCAATTGATCTAGATTGATTAAGTTTTGAGGGAGACTATTTGTAACGATCCAAAAATTTTTGAACTTCGTAATGATTGGTCAAGTTTAGTATTAATCTGGTCATGGTTGATATTTGGTAGCCATGAGTTGTATTTAAGTGGCCGGATTCAAAAAGGATTGTTTGGTGAAGTTGTAAGGCCGGTTGGAAAGTGGACTTTGAAAAGTCATATCTTTTTGTGAGGGATGAACCGTGTGGGTTTCCATATATAAAATCATATCTCTTTGAGTTAGCTTCTGAACGCAACTAGTTTCACTCAATTCGGAGTTTGTATGTGAAAGTTATGACCCTTGCAGTGAGACTGCCCGTAATTGGAAGGACGCTGGGAAAAGGTCCTGGAATGGAGTCTAAGGGATGGACCACGGACCGTTTGGTGGTCCACGGTCCATGGGGGTGCTATTGGGTTTGTCCAGTGTGCCCCTAGGGGTTGGGGGCCAGGCCATGGAAAATAGTGTTGTCCCACGGACCACCTCACGGTCCGTGTGACCCTTCACGGCCAGTGAGGGGTCCCATGAAGTGATCCAGAGAGTTGGCCAAGGTTCGGGGCTGGACTCCGAACCAAGTGAAGCTCCACGGACTAGTACATGGTCCGTGTGCAGCTACAAGATCCGTGAGGCCCCTCGTGAAGTGATCCAGAAAGTCCCCCGAGAGTTCAAGCCAAAGTCAAGGCCAAGTGAATCCACACAGACAGGTTCACGGACCGTGAACCTGTAGACAACCACTGTTTACCTTCCATGGTGCACTGTTTTCAGTGATCTAGTCCGTTTCATTAATGGTTAATTCATAATTTATTTAGATCCTATGCCTCCTTTAGGATTTCTAAGGTCCCCTAACTCCCCTAAATCAAACCCTAATCCCTTTTCATCCATTCTAACACTCTTAAATTCTCTCCAAAATTCTCTCAATTCTCTTGACCTCCATTGATGAAAGCTTGAATAAATTTGGGGAAATTTATCTCTTTTGAAATTCCATTCAATTCTCTTGATTAAACTCAAGGTATGTGGTTTGATTCATGGATTTCCTTTCATCCATGAAGAACAAAGAACCCTTCTCTTTAATTTATGAATTTAAGCTTCCTTTAATTATGGGTTCTTTAATTCTTGATATATTTCATTGC
>JBCEWC010007499.1:0-21334 GCA_038996855.1 Solanum aculeatissimum | reverse complement strand
TGCAACAATTCGCTTGAGAATTCGCAAAGATTTTAGCTAGAAAAGTGTCAAATGACTAGCATTTTCGCGACTCATCATAGTTCCCGACTCACCCTTAGCATAAAACAAAGTTGTCTCTATTACATAAATATTACATAAGAAAAGAGATGGTAGGCCTTGTTCCCTCCCGAAGCATAAGGACTCACCTGATATGAATTTTCTAATAACTGGATCTAGCCATGAGGATGGATGTGAAGATCACCTACACCTATATTGTGATATAACCTATATTGTGATATAATATAGGTATAGAATATGTGTTAGTACGTTTGAATATACTAAGTATGGGGGCATGCAAGATAAGATAAGTATGTAACATCATGCATAACATAAACCATCATAAGTCATTATGAAATATCAAACCTTTCACTTGAAGTCATTACCTTGAACCTGCCATAATCTCATAACATCGTCATCATTCATAAGAGCATTTCATTTCATGTTACATCTTAGGTCACCTCTGTTAGAATCCTGAGTCTTCCCTAGGTCAACTTTAAGGCCCTTAAGTCATCCATTTATAAATCATATTAGGATCTTAGGTCACCTTATGACCCTAAGTCCCCCAAACATAGGCCACATTAGAAACCTAGATCACCTAATGACCTTGAGTCCTCCTATGACATAGTCATATTAGAGTCCTAAGTCACCTCATGACCTTAATTCCTCCCTTGTTATAATCATGTTAGAGTCCTAGGTCACCTCTTCGGAATCCTGAGTCTCTTTCCCCAGGTCAACTTTAAAGCCCTAGATCCCCTTCTCATAGCATACTCGAGTCTTAGGTCACCCTTTTGAAACCCGAGTATATCCCCAGATCAACCTTAAGTCCCCAGATCCTCCCATTACATTCTTACTCATATATTAGTGTAAAAGAAAAGTTATACTTATCCTCATTAATACACATGAATTCATGCATAATAGTGAACACTCAATCATACTTAAAAGCATATCATATTCATAGTCATATCATATTCATGCTCATGTGAGGTCATGGTCAATGTCATAGTCAAATCATTCCATACTAGTAGACATGGTCAATTCATGTTCATGTTCATCATCTCAAGTTCGAACTAGGTTTATGTTCATAGATCCATACTCAATTCATGTTGACATTCATAGTACATTTATGTTCATAGCCAAATTCTCATGTAAAAGCCTTACGCATGCATTATCATGTAATGTAAGATGAGAGTATAGCATGGGTACATGACATTCAAATTCAAAACATGATAATTAGATGGAATCATACATAGCCCATGCATAGAAGAGCATTTGAATCATAATTGAAGTTACCCATACATGACTTCATAGTTTATCAAGTCAAGTAAGTTCAAATCTCATGAAAACCATATGCTTTAATAGAATAATGCTTATTTCATGTTTAAATCATCATTTGAATACAACCCATATCATAATTCCAATAATCTAACATCAAATCATGAAAACCATGCTTATATCATGCATAACTAATTGGATCCTTAGCTTGCACTTTATTGTAGGAATTTGAAGGTGTTTTTGAGAGGTTGGTTTGAGAGACTAAGTGTTAGGCTTGCATGAGAGTGTAATGAAATACATAGGGGTTGATTTAGAAGGATACTATAGTCATAAAACATTCCAAATACACTTAGAGTGGGGGAGGGGGGAGATTACCCAAAATCTCCCAGTTAAATGAATATGAAAATTGACCTAGGCACCTTCAAGGATGGGGTTCGTGGACTGTGAACCCCTTCAAGGGCCAAGAAACTACCTCATGAAAGGAACCTAAGTGACGGAATGGTGCTTCCCAAAGTGAGGTGACCCTCTACGGGCCACACCACAGTCCGTGGTGTGCTTCGTGGTAGGTACACTTCACTTGACAGCTACAAGGAAGCCACAATAGCCTGAAAAAATGGCCAAGGCTCCTTTCACGGACCACTTTCACGGCCAGTGAAATGGTTCACGAGCCGTGACAGGGTCCTTGAAAGGTCACCCTAGCCAAAAACTCAAGAATTAACCTTTTCTTGTGTCATGACTTGAAACCCGAGGGTGATGACACTCACCTAACCCACTAAGACGAGTCATCCCAACACTACACAACCCAAAATGTTAATGAAGCAGAAGATAAAATAGTCTAATAAAATAGATAAACATAGGAAATCAAAAGCTACAACCATCCTAGAACTGGTGTCACATGTACAAGTCTTTAATAATAAGAATACTCAAATGAAATACAAGACTTAATGTCTAGTCCTCAAATAGAACAAAACATAAAATAGAGTCCTTAAAGTTCTGCTGAAGAGACAAGAACCTACCTCACTAGTGATCCTGAAGCTCGATCCTATAGCATAAAAGCTAGTAAGAAGGACCAGACTCATAACCTATAAAAATATAACAAAAGGTGAGTACCAAACAACAAGGTATTCAACAAATAGAAATTAATCTACAGTAAAGTAATGAAGAACATAAGTACTCCTATTCACCTTACCACATACCGCTGAACTACATCTCTGCACTCAGAAAAGTCCCACCATAATATAATATACATAAACAGATATACACATCTCCTAGCATAATATCTCAAGGTATCCAACAATTATAACAAGTCAAGTATGATAAATCTCCAACAATAATAGCAGTATCATTTTATTCATAATTTCACACGCATTTCATATAATAATAACAAAAGAGAATGAAGTGAGATAAAGTAGATGCCATGGTATGAAAAAAATACAATACAATATTAAATAATCATGATGCATGTTTGTCCTACGATACACATTCATTGACCGTGTCAGAACGGAACCCATGGGGGAATCACATAGACCATGTATCCACCGGAACCATTTCTCCTCGGTATTTACTTTTATATTTAGCCGGGATAATTTTTCTTCGACTTTTTATTTCTTTTCTTTTTTTCTTTCTTTTTCTCTAGTCGAAACCATTTAGCTTTGTCTTTTTATAATCAATGGATCATCTAGAAAGCATATAAAATAACACAATAGTCATGTTCATGTAAATAGTATATACAAGATGTCCATATGAATCATGTATTTTAATAATCGATACCTAGTAACTTACAAGTGCACAAGTATTCACAATACTACTTCAACATAATCACAATCTCAATGTCAACATCACATAATTCACAAGTCAAGATTTTAATATAGGAATAAGTACTCAATTCAAAATTTTATTATCAAAATCTATAATGATACAATTCTACCCCAATCACTTAATTCAATACACATAGGAGCATACAAGGTTCAATCATACTTAACAAAAATCAGAAATCCACTTGCCTTAGAAAAAAATCTCGAATCAAGTCAAGGTTTTTCCCTTCCTAAGATACTCTGAGTCACCAAAATCTATTCAAATATAGCACCACAATCACATATCAAATCTACTAACACTAAAATCAATCAATTCAGATGAAAAAGGTAAAATGGTAAAAAAATTCCATGCCGAAAAAAGTAATCAAAATATGAAAGTTAATACATGAAAGCGTTCCCCAAGTGATAAGGAATTCAACAGTGAAAACCATTTTGAAAATGGTGTTACAAATGCGATAGAAACCATCAATTTAGTATTAGGAATAAAGTCCAAAAAATCCCCAAATTCTCCAATTAAAAATCCTAAATTATAAGTTAAAAACACGATTTAATCAATGAAAATTGAAGAAATAGGTTAGAAAATAGTTACCTAGTAGATTTGCCTTGAAAAACTTTGAAAAGTCTCTTGAAACCGAAGCTTGAAATGTTGAAAATGGTGGAATATAATAAAACCCGTCACTTTAAAATTTCACACTAGTTTAGGCACATTTGTGCTCTGCGAACGAGGGGAATCAATCCGCGAATGTGGAATCCAGGAAGAACCAGTGCTCCACGAATGCGGAGGGTCACACGCATGTGTACTCTACGAATGTGGACTTCACCTCCGCAAATGTGGAGATTTGGGAACGTACACTCCGCAAACACAAACCTATATCCACTACCGCAGACCCATATCTGTGAATGTGGAGAACAAAAGTCACTACACCAGATATAGTTCCAACCAACAATACACAACATAGAAAAAATCATGAAAAAGACCCTCAGAATTCGTTTGAAACCCTATGAACACAAACCATATATAGAACCCTACCAGAAATGATGTTTCGGGCTCAATAAAATCGTTAGAATTCTAGTTCGAGACCTCCTTGGAACGAAACTTGAGAAAGATCGTTTAAACTAGTTTAGGACTCAAATACTAAAAATAACCTCAGAATCTCTAAAAATTACAATGAGACCATTTCTACCGTTAATTTTACCACCCGAAACCACAAGAATTGTCATAATTTAGATTTGAGCTTCCGAACTCTGTATGTTGAGTAAAGTCACACTATGATTCAAAAATCAACTAAAAATGTAAATTTGGGTCTAAAAGCTTCATTTTTACTCCGAATTCAGTTCCACAAGTTCTCCTAGACTAGATTCTATGTTTTAGAACTGGTGGAATCGATAGAATTGAATTTCGACACTCAAAACCTAAAATGACCATAAAACTCAAAATTTTCAACTTTAAACCTTTAAAAACTCTTTCTTTAGCAAAACTTCAACTTTTTATATGATTTTAAAAATCTGACTTTTAGACTTAAACAAAAATAACCCAAGACAACTTTCAAGAAGGGCAAAATCATAATTTTATTAAAAATGCTAGAAATGACCTTCAAAGTTATTACATTATCCACTATTAAAAACAATGTTCGTCCTCAAACATGAGCTAAGGATTATACCTGAAGGCTCAAAAGGTTGAGGGTATCAGGCATGCATATTTGACTCTATATCCCAAATAGCCTAACTCTCGGGCCTATGGTTCTACTGGACCTTTATTGAAGCGATCTCCTTAGTCCTCAACTTCCTTATCTGCCTATCCAAAATGGCCATCGACTGCTCCTCATAAGTCAAATTTTCATGACCCAAAATCGAATCGCGACTAAAGGAAAGTAAAATCAAGTAAATGCAACTACAATACTTTATTCAAATCCCAAAACCTAGAGACATGAGTAAAAGAACTTCTAAAATATTACGAATAAGTAAATACAAAGTTATCTGATAATATCAAATACAAAGTCTGGAAGAGAAATCAATAAACAAAGTCTCAATAGATCCACGATGACTTAAAGTCTGAGCTTCACCACCAGAATTTGGAATAAATAGAAGAAGACTGATAGAATGAGATTAACTACCTTGTAGGGGTCCTTGTGCTTGATCTACAGGAAGGAGACAAGGTAGAGGTGAGTACATCAAAATGTACCCAGTAGGTTCAACCAACTGAGTGGGAGAAATTGGATAAGCATGCAATAACTAAGAGTATCTATCACCTGCATTACAAGGGTTAGTACATGTCACGACCCAAAATGGGCCATGAGTTAGTGGCACCCACACTTATCCTCCTAGATGGGTGAGCCAATAGTATAAATCCCAACCTACACGACTGTTCAACTTATAAAATACGAAGTATAAGTAAGAAATAACAAAATCACTAAGTCTATCACATAACATTTTTTCAAAACCTGAAAGTCATCACATCAAGGACATCTAATCTAAAATACTAAGTCTAAGAGTAGCAACACCAAAATAGATGAATAAAATAGTTTATGTTTGAAAACTAAGGACATCATGCCATAGCTAATAGAATTCATCACGAGCTACACGGTTAGCTCACCCTAAAATCTGATATACCGATGATCAGCTAGAGTTGAGGGTGAGTCAAAGTCGATGGAACACTCGCTGCGCTCCACAAAAGAAAAATAAAGAAAAATACAAGTAGAAGTCAGTACGAGCCACATGTACTGAGTAGATATCATCGGCTGACTCCAAATAGAAATCAATATACATAAAATAATATCAGAAAATCAACTATAACATTTAACAGTGACAAACAACAAGTATAAGTGACAACACAAAGAAACAAGTATATAATCTGTCAACAATACCAAGAACACACATGAGGACTCAAGCCTCCACATCATGCTTCTTTGGAGAGATACACTCTTTGAGATTGGGTATATTAAATCATTTTAATATATTTTCCTTTATTATTATCATATTGGAACGTGGCATCCGATCCAATATATATCGTGTCGGAACGTGACACCCAATCTAATTATATTGTGTCAGAACGTGACACCCAATCCAAATTTACCATGTCAGAATGTGACACCTGATCCAATTATATCATATCAGAACGTGACACCCGATTCAAATATACCATGTCAGAACGTGATATCCGATCCAATTATATTTAATTCATTATTTTTTATCATTACTTTTAACTTCATTAACAATATTTCATCAAGCCTTCTTTATTCAAGGCATCACTTTGATAGGGCTAGTTCAAGATTATGGATTTCATGGCCTCCAAGATTTCAGACCAATCACAATAATATATTAATCATGTAAACCACAATGATTAAATATATAGAAAATTGCATAACATCACTCGATGAATATCAATCATTGTTAAGAGTCTCTCTAACATATAGAATAAACTATAACCTACCTCAACTGAAGAACCAAAATCAAATTAGCTAATCCACTAATATTTCTTCTTTCTTCAATACCTCAAAACGTTTCCAATCTATCAAACATTCAATTTCCATAAGAATATGAATCCAATGACACCCATATTGCTATATTTATTTTTGACAAAACAAATCAAGTCAAAACGTCACCTCGAGCCCTCAAATTCGAATCTAAAAAATTCTTTCAAATTATATTTACCCATAATAAAATAAATTTACACATTAAATTTAAGCTAAAATGGATCGTTATGATCTTCTAAATTCAGTGTTCTTCTCTCCATTTAAGCTCCTTCTTAAAATCATCCATCAAGATCAACTAATAAGAACTAAACTTTTGAATCAAATTCTGGCAGATTTATAATCAAAAATAATTTTCAAGTCACAGACTAACTCTTGAACCCAATTAGAACCAAAACTCACTCGATCATAACACAATCATTTGGACAAATCTTTTCACACATAATCACAATAAAATTCTAAGCCAATAATATCTGCTACAATAAAAAATGAACCTAAAACAATCACCCCTCACTCATAATGCAAAAATCATCACAGATCTTGTCAAGATTTCATCCTTACAATCAACTCTTCTCACAAGCTTAAGTTGTATAATGTAATCTTTAGACATTGAATATTCATCATAGAAAATTTAATTTTTCTAACTCAACGAAGAAAATGATCAAGTAACCACTTAGCAAGCGATAAATTCAAACATATAAAACCTTTAACAACACTATAAAAAATAATGAATCAATAGCAATGACTATTAAGAACCCTCAAAAGCGATAAAGCTAGACTCAACAGGCCCCACATTCAATCATATATAGTCAGAATATGACCTCAATAGTGCGATGAATCTTAAGACTGTCGAAGACCTATAGTATTCATAGTAGCACTTCTACAAATTTTTATGATCAAGATGACACTTGTAGAATTACTGAAAAACTTTAATTGCTCTAAAACAACATCTACTCCATCGTATCTAGAATGATTGAGTCCCCACAAGCACCTTACTTTACCAAGAGAGCATTACAATAGTATGTGTTGTTTAAGCAATAGAGTAGTTTCAATTGCTCCAAAATCCTTAATAATCATGTAGAACTTTAGGTCCATATCATAGTTTTCCTATAAGTCATCTATCATAATTCGCATAATCCAAATTAAAATAAATATAACATCTTCCTCACATCACTATTCATTAGTTGAATTAAATTCATTCTTTGCAAAAATTATGGATAAACCCCTAATAAGTTTGTGCCGACTCAATTCATATTATATGATCATATCTGAATTCAAAGGTGAAACTTCATATCACCTTCAACTTCAAATGAAAGATCTAAATGAGATATCATATTTCTTCACCTTTCTCAGATTCCTTCCATAAGATCAATTTCAAATGCCTTAAACTATTCAATATATCAGATTTTTATTCCTTTAACTAACTTGCCCACCAATTATATCCTTTAACCAATAACTTATGATATTTTTTTTCATGCTCTAAACAAAAACTTTAAGTAACACCCTTTCTTAGGTCCTTTAATAGTTAAAAGTACCTAACTTTACAATCCAAATCATGCATAAGTCCTTTCAAATATTAAGAATCCAATACAATTCGATCACTTCATACTTTACTATTTCATGCCTTGAGTCACTATGAAGAACTTGAATTCTAACTTCGATTATATAAGTCAATTCTCCTTATCTGTTAACATTAACTCATACCATGAAGATCTTTATGAATTCATGTATCTTAACTTACTATTGATCGCCTCTTTATTGACCTTACCATATCCTTTGTAAAAGTTTCAATTTACTTACTACCATACTCAAAATCACAAAAAGAGCTTATGACGATATTCAAGTCGTGCATATATAGATTTTTTTTTCCAAATATTACTCAATAGTTTTCTAACCTAGATCAATGACACATAACACTATCACCATAGCCAAAGCAAAATAGACGAAACCATGTATATCTGAATTCAACTCTCTATTCTCTCAGAAGATACATCTTTGACCTTTACCATTAGAATGAATTCCTTTGTTCTTGTATCTTTCTAAAGGCTAATCTATATCTCATAAATTTTATTCATTTTTGACTCTAGCTCTTTCATTCTATTCGAGCAGTGTCTCAACACATTTTACATCTTTTCATACGATCACGTTACTCATCAAATAGTAGCAATTCATAACTTTAAAGATTCACAAGTCATTATTACCATATCAAATTTATTTAATCAAACTTTCTTATCATAGGATTGTATCCTAATCATAATCTATCACAAAATCTTATTATCATTATGCTCAGTATCCATTGTCATCATCTTGAAGCCACCCTTATCATCAACATGATACTTTAAACCTAGTTATACCAACAGAATCCAAATGACTAATCCAATTTTTATATGCACTCTCCTACTAAAATTCTTCATTATTTTCTCCCAAGTTATTCATTAGGACTTCATTTATCCATAAGCTTATCATTTCAATATTGATCCACTCTCTTGGTGCTTATTATGAAATCATCACTCCTCATTTAAAATCCTTCAGATACATTTCACCACTTGCACATTAATCGTACCAAAGATCCGCCACTAAAATTTTTCTTATCAATGACTTAGCCTGAATTCACTATTTTCATCTAAGGGTCACATTCACCATACTCATAACATCACACTTCTTTCAAGTGAACAACTTAATTTCTCAATTATGCTATGTCAAGTCTACTAGAGTAAATCTTCATCTAATAGTATCACTCTCGTCATGCTATCCCCCTTTTCATAATACTCACCTAAGTTCAAGCTTAGAGTCTTGTGCTAAACATGTACATCTATACTCTTTACATACTATACTAACTGTAAACTAGTAGATAAAGTCAAGAATTGTCAAATCATTAAATCTCGTGATAAGAAATCAACCTTTATATCATATTATATCTAAGTGTAGTCTATCATCATACCCCCTTTCATAAGTTAAGTAGTATTTATCTTATCCATTACACCTCCTTACCTAGCTAAATTTATTACCCTATAAATCTCATGTGACTCTTCTTTTGAAATCATGAGTCTACTTTAGATGTACCACCTTATGCCCTCTACTCTTCTATTCAACACCTATACTTGATTTGTTTACTAACACAATGACATGTCAACATCAACTCCATTCTTATTCGAGTGTACTCCATCTCATGCTAACTAACAACTCTTCCTCTACCTTCTATTCTAAAGGTTAGATAATACTTACTACTTTTTAACCAAAACTTAGAAGTGACTTGACTTATCACCCTATTTCTTTACTTATCACCACATGACTCTTAAATACCTATTTCAATCATCTATTATTTTCACTCTTCATGATTTATATATCTTTTTAACTCTAGTATTATTCCATCAGTTATAGTTTATAAAAGCCTTCAATCACTTTCTCTTGGAGGGATCAAATACCACTAAGTATTTATAGGCATAACTTAACTACCTTCTCAAGGATAACATCTAAAGAATAGCTTGGAGAACAGAGTGTAGAAGTGCATCATATCTTGCTCTAGCTCAAATGCATGATTCATATGATTAAGAGTGCATTATTTCGGATCGATAAATTTAAGCATGCTAGTTGGCTTCTCTCAAGTCTGGTGCCGTCTCTTTATTTTTGGAATATTTTATCTGAAGGTAATAATTAGCAAGGATCTGGGACTTTTTGTTCCAACCACTTTAAGTATGAGAGGTAGTCGAACGAATCTAGGCAAACACATGAATCTGGATAAGTTTCCTAGAAAGTAACTCTATTGCACGATTTAGAGTGTGAAAAAGATCAGATACCGATTGGTATCACCTAGATACCAATTGAATTCAAGTAATAGCACAAAATAAATACAGGAGGGAGTTTTACTAAGGTCCTATAGCCTCTCGAAGAAAAGTAAAGGCGTCCCTGTTCCATTTTGCAAGACTCTACTAGATTGGTCCTTGTGTGATGAGATCAATGAGCCTAAGACTCTGATATCAAGTTTGTCACGATCGAGAACGGGCCATGAGTGACACCCATACTTACCCTCCTAGGTGGACGAACCAACAATACAAATCCTAACCTATACGACTGTTCAACTTATAAAATATGAAGCATAAGTAAGAAATAACAAAATCACTAGTCTATTACATAACGTTTACCCAAAATCTAAAAGTCATCCCATCAAGGACTCTAATCTCAAATACTAAGTCTAAGAGTAGTACTACAAAAATAGATAAATAAAATAGTTTATGTCCAAAACCTAAGGACATCATGCCATAACTGATAGAATCCAACATGAGCTAGAAGGTTAGCTCACCTTGAAATCTGATATAGTAACGATCGACTAGAGTTGAGGGCGAGTCGAAGTTGACAAAACACTCATTGCACTTCACAAAAGAAAAACAAAGAAAAATACAAGTAGGAGTTAGTACGAGCCACATGTACTGAGTAGGTATCATCAGTCGACTCCAAATAGAAACCAATATACATAAAAGTAATATCATAAAATCAACTATAACATTTAACGGTGACAAGCAACAAACAACAAGTATAAGTGATATCATAATGAAACATGTATATATTATGTCAACAATACCAAGAACACACATGAGGACTCAAGCCTCCACACCACCCTTCTTTGGAAAGATAGGTTCTTTGAAATTGAGTACATTAAATTATTTTAATATTTTTTTTATTATTATCATGTCGAAACATGGCACACGATCCAATATATATAATGTTAGAATGTGATGCTCAATCTAACTATATCATGTCAGAATATGACACCCGATCCAAATATACCATATCGGAACGTGACACCTGATCCAATTATACAATACCATGTCAAAACATGACACCTGATCCAAATATACCGTGTCAGAATGTGATACCTGATTCAATTATATTTAATTTATCATTCTTTATCATTACTTTCTACTTTATTAATAATATTTCATCAAACCTTCTTTATTCAAGGCATCACTTTGATAAGGCTAGTTCAAGATAATGGATTTCATGGCCTTTATCTTTTAGACCAATCACAACAATATATCAATCATGTAAACCACAATGATTAAATGCATAGAAAACTTCATAACATCACTCAATGAATATCAATCACTATTAAGAGTCTCTCTACCACATAGAATAAACCATAACCCACCTCAACGGAAGAAGCGAAATCAAGTTAGCTAATCCACTAATATTTCTCCTTTCTTCAATGCCTTAAAATGTTTCCAATCTATCAAATATGCAATCTCCATAAGAATACGAATTCAATGACACCCATATTGCTATATTTATTTTTGACTAAAAAATTGAGTCAAAAAGTCACCTCGAGCCCTCAAATTTGAATTTAAAAATTTTCTTCCAAATTATATTTACGCATAATAAAATAAATTTACACGTTAAATTTTAACTAAAATGAATTGTTAATTGACCCCCAAATCAAAATTTTATTCTAAGAACTCTTGGACTATTTTTTCTTAATTTAGCATAAACTATACATGTTTTTATCCTAAAAATTTGTTCATAATTTCATGAAACTTTAATAGAAAGAACGAGAATAATTATCTTGATGCATGGAGATGAAAATCATAATTTTTCTCTTTCTTTTTCTTTCCCACATCTTTTCCTCCTTTGCGTATGCGTTGTTATGTTTTATTTCGTTTCTAGTTTTAGGGTTAGCTGTCAGCCCTCTATCCCTCTTCATTTTCTTTCTTTCTTTTCTATTGGGCAGATGCCCTTTTTCCCTTATTTATTTATTTTTATGTACTAAAAGTGATAAATTCTATCAACTTATTTTTAATAAGTATGGGATAAATAACGTAGGATATTAACTAAATTATTACTTTAGTCTACTACTAAATTAATTATCTAAAAATTATTTTTTAACTAAATAATGACGGATATAACCTCAGTTAGTTGACTACCGAATCGTACAAAGTTAGTCAGAAAAATACTCTCTAAACATAACCTAATATTGAAACAAAACAACCCTACTTCCATCGTCGCCATCGCTAGACACCGGTGGCAATAGCCACATCCTCCACCGGTCAACCCCCCCACTGGGGTTGATTACCCTATACAACCCTTATGTATCAAAAACTTTGCAGATCTTCTAAAGCCCCCACAATCTAATGTTAAGCCTATACCTATGAAGAAAATCACATATTTGTATAGAGATCCTAGAGTAATCTAGAAGAAGACGAGATTGAACAGATGATAGTGAATGAGAATCTACAATATGCAGTGGTTGTAAAATTTTCCTATGGATAGAATGATATTCAAGAGATAAGGAGGTTAATACCCAAGCAATGTGAATTGAAGGGTGACAGTAATATTGGACTTTTGGGTAACACACATATTTTAATTCGTGTATCAAATTTGGAGGACTATGTTCATTTGTTATCAAAGCTGGTCTTCTATATTAATCATAAGAAATAGACATACACGATGAGGACATTAAAAAATATGGATCTCTTTCCCTACGCTGCCACCTAATATTTTTGGGAAGGAAGTCATATTTTATCTAGCGGCAGCAGTGGGCAGTCATTGCAAGTAGATATGACCACAAAGAACAAAACTAGACCTAGTTGTGTTAGAGTGAAAGTGGAAATGGACCTGCTTCAAGATTTTCCCAAACGAATTAATGTAGGACTGAGAAAGAAGATAGATGAGATGATGGAAAAATAGATCAAGATAACTATGATTATGTTCCAAATTATTGTACCTCGTGTATAATTCAGGATCATGATGAGATGGATTGTTATGTCCTTCACCCGGAGCTTCATCCAAAGAAAAAAGAAGAGGAGGAAAGGGGTAAAAGAAGCAAAAGAGATCAAGGAGACACAAGGGGAGAAAATGATCAGATTAGAAGAAAGGGGGAGGGGGTAAAAATAAGAAAGGAACTTCCAATGGGTGGAATCAAGGTAAAGGTAAACATATACATGTATGGAATCCAAAAGTGATGCAAAAATGGACAAATGAAGTGATAACTAACAATCAATTTCAAGCACTTGACAAATCAGAAGAAGATAAAAAAGTAGATGATGTTATCACAAAGAAAAAGGAACAAATTAATAATACAAAGGAATGAGTTTTCCAAACTTTTGGAAAAGGGGAGAAGACATACAAAGGGGACAATAAAGGGAAAGGAACAATAATGGAGAAGGTTTCAAAAGGTAAAAATCTAAATAATGCTGATAATACAAGTAGTTCAAACAAAAGTGAGAAGGAAGTAGAGAATATACTTGTTGGGGATGAAGAAAAAATAAATAAAAAGATGGAGGGATATGTGAAAATAACAAAAACCATGAAGATTTTATGGTGTCTAATGTGGGATCCTCAAATAAGGAGAATGCAAATAATCTTAAAGAGGGCAGTCTAGTTTTTGTTTAGATTATAGAGGAAAGAGGGAAAGGATAGAAATTATATGATTAAGTTTAGATCCAGGAAGATGAATCACCAGACATTCCTGGTTTGTGTAAAAGAGAGGCTCAAAATATGAGGGATAGGGAGGAGACTAAAGATATTGATGAAAACATTACAACTATTGTGAAAGAAGGAGACTTATCACCAAGACAAATTAGTAGTATAAGGAGTGGAATAAAGAAAAATGGAACAGTGATTCTTTTGCAAGTGAAAACAAGGGGTAGATATAAAATTTCAGAGAGTGATTAATGATAGGGAAAGCTCTTTTCTGAAACATTAGATCAATAAAATCTCAAAAGACATTTCAGAGATTGTTAGATCTACATAAAAGGCATCAATATAAGTTTTTAGCTTTGTTTGAGTCTTTTTAAGATAATAATGAGATAGATCAGTATAGAAGAAGGCTTGGATTTCACAATGCTTATTGTAGTTGCTCATCCAAAATTTAGGTTTTCTGGAATGAGGAATGGACAGCTATTAATATGAGGGATTCAGGACAGTAGGTGAATATAAGTTTTAGTTGTAATCAGGTGGATTTTAAATGACAGTTGTATATGTTAGATGCAATACTTTTGAAAGATTAGAGCTTTGGGAGGAAATTATGGACATAGTTGAAAGTAACCAAGATCCATGGATGATTGGAGGTGATTTCAATGTCATAGTGATGGAGGAAGAAAAGCAAGGGGGCCTGCCTGTTACAACTGCAGAATCTCTGGATTTTGTTAATTGTATCTCTCAATGTGCTCTATTAGAATTAAAATTTGTAGGGAGAAATTTTACTTGGTGAAATGGAAGAGTGGAGGAAGAATGTATATTTAAGAGCCTAGATAGAGTGCTTGTTAATCAGGATTTCTTGAACAATCCGCCTTCAAGTGGGATCCATCACCTAACAAGGTAAGGGTCGGATCATGCTCCTTTGCATGTAGTGTGCAATACATAGGAGAAACCTATACAAAAGCCTTTTAAATATCTTAATTTCTGGTTTAAGCATCCTTCTGTAAGCTACTAATTAAGGACAAATGGACAGTAGACTCTATTGGGGATCCTTTTGTAGAATTCCATGCTAAATTAAAAAGAGTGAAAACAACTCTGGCTATCTAGTCAAGAGAGACATTTGGGGATATTTTCAAGAGGATAACTACTCTAGAAGATGAGATTAAGTTAACGAAATTCAACTTGAGATGGATCCATCCAAAAAGAATAGAGAAGCCTTGAATAAGGATAATGTTGAGCTCAGGAAACACCTTCATAATAAGGAGGCCTATTGGAAATAGAAATTAGGGATGAGGTGGTTTGGGGAAGGGGACCAAAATTCAAAATTCTTCCACTCTTATGTCAATGGAAGAAGGAGAAAGCTACACATTGCTGAAATCTAGACAGGGCAAGGGGATATCATTAATTCAGGTGAAAATATTATGGTTGAGGCTGCCAATTTCTATGAGGTGTAGTTCAGAGAGGAGTAGTAAGATAAGGATTACAACATGCTAGAGTGCATTCCAAAACTGATTACATGGGAACAGAATGAAGACATCAACAAAGTACCAACCAAGGAGGAAGTGAAAAATATGGTATTTGAGCTAAATTCGGGCAACACTGGAGGGCCAAATGGTTTTTTTAGATTATTTTATCAATAGTGCTGGGATATTGTAGGGCAAAGATATTTATAGAATGGTGATGGCTTTTTCTGTGGATATCAGCTACCAAGGTATATCACTCATACTAACTTAGTCTTGATCCCTAAGAAAGAGAATGTGAAACACATGGGAGATCTAAGACTAATTAGGTTGAGTAATTTTGTGAATAAAATATTCTCCAAAGTGATGTTACATAGGATGTCTTCTATAATCTCATATATAATCTCTCCTAATCAGACAGGTTTTGTTAAAGGTAGAAACATTTCTAAGAATGTTCTACTGGCATAGGAAATTATAAGGAATATTCATCTTAGAAGTAGAAATCATAATGTAGTTGTAAAGTTGGATATGGCTAATGTAACACCCGATAAAATTACCAAATGATCCCTAAATGAGGGATGCTTGCATAACGCTTTTTTCCAAACATTTTTGGTAAATCTGAGGCTGAAATTGCGATTAGCACGAAAACTTTTATAGGAAAATGGTCTTGGTTGATTTTTAGAGCAACCAAATCAAAAGATAAATTTTCAAAGCAAAAATACAAATCTAGAAAAGTATGCGACATGTCCACGTCACGGACTTGTCATAGATTTACACTTAACTGGGGTTCCAATATTTTCTACAGGATTAGAAAATCGATCATAAAATGATTTACATAAAATTACACATAAAATACATTTGACAAATGTGATTTATGTGTTATTTTATAGAAAAATAATTTTTGAATGCGTTTTAAGTTTTCTGTCAAAAAATGAACTAAAGCGTGACAAGTCCGCATCGCGGACTTGCTCAATCTCGGTACTTAATGATCAGTTTTAAAAGTAAGGGCATTCTAGTCTTTTCTCCATCACCCATCCTAAACTAAAACCATATCGTTTTGAGGTTTTTTCCAACTCTATATCAATTCCTAAGCGTGAATTTTTAACCATTTATGCTAATTCATCTTTAGAACTAGGGCTAAGGAGAAAGGAGGAGGCTAAGGTTTCAAGAGGTTCTTGTGAGTTCTTCCAAGCACTACTAAAATTCAAATCTTCCAGGTATGTAAGGCTACTCACAGCGTTTGATTGAGTTCATCCATGCGCCCCACATGTTGATTTCTTTGAAATTGAGTTCGGGTGGAGTGTTACCCTAAATTCTTGAATTGATTTCTTGATTTTTCTATAGTTTTAATGAGTTTCTTGTACCTAAAAATGTCTTGATGATGTTCTTGAAGTTGAGTATTTGATTGGATGCATGATTAATGTCTTCAGTCACATGAACTCTAACTGAGAATTTTACTTGATTTTATGCATTATTTTGAATGGAGATTGATATTCATATTGAACATGTCAAATACAGATGATTTTTTGTATATTTTATTGAGTTGGTATGGATATGAGTTTTTGAGCATAAATAATAATTTTGAGAAAGAGTCTTGATGATATATAAAGATTTTGAAGTATATTTTTAAAAAGAAGCACTTGATATTTTGAGAAAGTATTTTGATGATGATGTAAATGATTTTCAAAATATATTTACCGGTGGAAGATGATGTTTAAGATGAGCTTTATGTTTCAATTAAGGTCCAATAAAACTTGATTAGATGTTTTTGAATAATATACTTACTTGATGAATATGAGTACATATTTTGGGAGTAGCATTGAGCACCGAGTTGGATAGAGTAAAAGATGGCTCCAAGCCCCACAACTATGTTGCCCGCATAGGATAGTTATGAAGTTAACTCTGGAAACTTCTATCATAAAAAGATGGACGGGGATGATGGATCCAAGATGTTGATGTGACGTCCTTACCTTTGAAAGTATTAGAGGGGCGAGCAACGACATCATCTCCATTGTGCATCACCAACTATGGAGGTGGGATGTTGTTGGTTAGAGAAACTCCCTAATTTTGTATAAATAATTTTATTGAGTTTACTTTCAAATCATAACTATATTCTTATACTTGCATGTGTTTACTGAGTTGAGTTGATTTTGAGTTGAGTATCTTTGATTGTCCTTTCCTTTTTTCAGCCATTTTACATACCAGTATATTCCATGTACTGACGTCCATTTGGACTGCATCATTTTATGATGTAGAGACAAGTATTTGAGGTTATCAACAGGTACTTTGTTGAGGATCTTATCTTCCTACAGCTGATTGGTGAGCTCTCCCCTGCATTCAGAGGATACCACTTATATTTCTTTTGCTTTTGAGTTATTTAATTTCTTTGATTGGGTTAGCCATGGCTTGTCATGGTACCTTATAGAGATGTAGAGATAGAGGCTTTATATATTGGATAAAGATGAGTTGATGTTGAGGTCCCTTTTCTTGGATTAGTGTCCTTTAAATCTATTCTTATGCCACAGATATTGAGTTTGACCTTGTCGGCCTATGGCCTGTATTCATTGAGTTAGAAGGATGACTTGAGTTTCCCATCATATTGTCTTATTGTTTTAAGTATTTCACTAATTTGAATGATTTAATGACTATTATGAGGCTGAGTGGTTCGCTTGGGGACTAACAATAGTCTTTGAGTGCCGGCCATACCAAGGGTATCCTACCTAGGCGTGATAGTTAAAACTTATGATAGAGTGTCCTGGTTTTTCCTCACAAAAGTTCTGAGGAAATTTGATTTCTCTAAGACACTTATTGACCTAGTATGGAGGCGTATCAACAATAATTGGTACTCTGTACTAGTGAATGGTCAATCCTATGGATTCTTTCAATCTAGCAGTGGGGTCAAACAGGGGGGACCCTTTGTCACCAGGTTTGTTTATTATTGTTGCAGATATTATGTCTAGAAGCGTCAATAATTTATTTGTAGACAACAAATATATTGAGTATGGAATGCCTAAATGGAGTCCTCAGATTAATCACTTGACATATGTTGATGACACTATATTGTTTTGATCAGGGGACATATACTCTATGGGGCAAACGATGAAAGCGTTATGTGGATATGAACAAGTGTCTGGGAAAATGATTAATAAAAACAAGAGTTTTTTCTATATTCATAAGAAGACTCCTCTGATAGTTGAAATTAGAGTCAAAAGGGCTACAGGAATAAGGGTGGAGAACTTTCCTTTTATATATTTAGGTTGTCCAGTGTATTATGGTAGAAGAAATGCCACATATTTTGAAGAGCTGTTGAGAAAGATTACAAGGAGAATGAGAACTTGACATAATAAGTTTTTATCCTTTGGAGGAAAACATATCTTGGTGAATCATGTTCTACAATCTATGTCAATATACTTACTGTCTGAACCTTCCAAAAGAGGTGATAGAACAAATTCACAAGATCTTTGCTTCTTTTTTCTAGGGTAAGGTGGGGGGGATCAAAAGGAAAGTATTGGGTGAAGTAGAAGAATCTTTGTAGACCATAAAATGAAGGAGGAATTGGTCTAAGATCACTGTTTGATATTTCAAATGCTCTTTTTGTAAAGCTATGGTGGATCTTTAGAACATAACCTTCAGAATGGAGTACTTACATGTGGACTACGTATTGTAAAAAGGACCATCCAGTGATTGCTAAGGATATGGGTGGTTCTCCTGTATGAAAAAAGATAGTTGAAATTAAACAAGAGATAGAACATGACATATGATGGCAATTGAGATTTGAAAGCTCTAATTTTTGGTTTGATAACTGGACAAAATAAGGGGCATTGTATTTTTTGGAGGAAAAAGAATGGAACAAGACTGGGAGGTAAAAGACTTCATCAAAGAAGTAAGATGGGATGTTGATGCTCTAAATGAGGTGTTGTCTCATGATATGGTTGAATATATGATTACTAATATTGGGGCAGAACTTTAGGATAGTATGATTGATAAACCATGGTGTATGCCAAGCAATAATGGATCTTTTTCCACTAAATCAACATACCAGTATTTGAGAAGGAGGGGGAAAGTAAGGAACTGGATGGAAGAAATATGAGTTAAGGGACTGCCATTTAAAATCAGTTTCTTTCAATGGAGGGTATGGAATAGAAGAGTGGCAATTGAAGACAATCTAAAATGGAAGAAGATTAGCCTTGCTTCTAGATGCCAGTGTTGTGATATCTTTCAAAGGGAGATAATGTCACACCATTTTGAAGTATTTGCTTCCTGTGCAGGTATTATCATTGAAGGACCCAACCTACAACAAAATATTACAAGGTGGTGGAGGACACAAACTACTACAAAGCCTAAACTAGTGTACAAGATAGTCCCAATGATAATCATGTGGGAGTTGTGGAAGAGAAAAACTGCAAGGAATCATGGGAAAGAAGTAAATTTTCAGAATATGATATATCAATGTCAACAATTAATTTTCTACTTCATCAAGATAAGATTCCCATGGATTGCTATATCTAGAGACTGGGAAGGGATAATTGAAGTGCTGACTCAATACAGACCTCAATTACATTATTATCCTGTCAAATGGAAATTTCCATATGAAGGGTGAATAAAATATAATTCAGATGGAGCTTGTAGGGGCAACACTAGAGAAAGTTCTTATGGTTTTTGTTTGAGGAATGGTTCAAGAGATATTATCTACGTCGAGGCAAAACCTTTAAGAGTAATGACCAACATGAAAGCTAAAGTAAAAAGGGTGTTGAATAGCTTATGATACTGCAAGACGGCAGGACTATAACAAATAATCCTAGAAATTTATTCACTGGTCGTCCAAAAGATAATAAAAAGGGAATGGAAGATCCCATGACAAGTAGTAACAAAGTTGGAACAGATAAAACAACTGATACAGTACATTCATGCTAATGTCAAACACACTTTTCGAGAAGCTAATCAACTTGCAGATAAGCTGGCAAACATAGCCCTAGATAGAAATGAGACTATTCTATGTCATATATTTCAGCAGTTACCAGTTTCATGTAGAAGGATTTTAAACATGGAAAAGGCACAAATTGCAGCAATAAGAATAAAACCCAGGAAAATAATTCCACATAAGGATTAATTACAAGGAGCTATTACTTGGTATTGAAGAGCAAAGTATTTCATACAACTATAAGAGTATATGTCTCCTAGTAACTACAATAGATATGCTTACAAAAGAAGATCAGAAAAGACTGAAGACCCTGCTGATGGATTTGGAAAGAATGATGTTGTACCCACTGCCTTGGTAAGGATGATTGTTCTCTACATGAAAAGAAGGATTTGTGATAAAACATCAAGAAAAGCTATAAAAGATCGAATAGGCACAGGGGAAGACATGGTGAGCTTATAAAAAATAAAAGCTATGAAGTGTACAAAGACGGAGGTCACAAGATGTAGAGATGAGAACTGCTCCCATCTACAAATAGAGGAAAACATGAGTACAATGAACAACACAAATATCAAAAGAAAAAGTATAAATACCTGGACTGAAGATAAAGATCCAAAGAGGAGGAAGAATTTATGGTAGAGTATCCAGAGAATTCCAAAGAGAAAAATGAAAGGACGAGGAGAAATTAGGAAAGGGGATATATGTAAAAGGGCTCATATTGTCTTATTTTTCATGATTGTAGTGGGCCATCGAACCTTGGGTCCTAGGCTCATCCTTTTGGAGTTTGGTTATTAAATGAAATCTAGCCCAATGGGGCATATTTTTAAAAAACAAACTAAATAACGGAAATTCTTGAATAGTCCAAAAAGCCCCTTTAAAACTTACGAGATAAATCTTTTATAACATATAAAATTTTATATCTCAAAATGACTTAACAGGTCATTACAGTAC
>JBCEWC010007498.1:0-21339 GCA_038996855.1 Solanum aculeatissimum | reverse complement strand
TCAAAACTGTCCCTCTAGGCCATTTTCTAGCCCAATTTGCATTTGGCCACTTAAACTCAACCCGTGGCCACCAAAACTCGTACATGGCTTGTAGTACATCATATAATGCAAACCATATGTAGATTTTGAAAATTTTCGGGTTGTTACAAAGCAGCTGGCGTGCACGCTTCTATTTGGACTCTTCCTCCTTTTGGGATTTGGATAGAGTGATCCTCAGCTCCTCCTCCTCTATCCGTTCAACCTAAAGGTGCTTAGTATATGCATCATCTGTGCAGGACCGCTTCTCAAGGGAAGTCTGTGTGGGCTCCTCTGGACCGAACAAGACTATAATAGGTGCTGCAACAGGTGTAGTAGATAGGAAGCCTAACAGAGTAACCAATGTTATAGCAATGTCAGCCCGGAGCTGCTGAACCTCTGTTTAGTTTGCCAACAAATCAATAGGAGCCACTGTGCAGAGGCTCATCTAGATCAGCTCCTCAAAAGCATCGATACAAGCATCCACCGGTATAAGTCCCTCTCTGATAGCAGTAGTGGTGAACGTCTGTATACGACTCTCCTCCTTCGAAACATCCTAGAGGACCCAGGGCCTCAACTACTATAGTAGCTGAGCCAACTATGACTCAGCATGTGTCAGTGCCTGGAATGATGCTGCCAATATAAATGTGATGCTGACAGGTGCTGATGTAGCGAATACAGACTGTTTCGCAAGTGACACATGCTGGCCACTGACAGACTGAGACTGATGAGGGGAGGGGGCCCACTATTGCTACTATTGCTATCCTAGTTGATAACATAGCTAGCCTAAATGCTGGCCACCAAGACAGCTCTCTTTGGCGTCAAAGTATTATCTGCAAGTGTAGGTCAGATCCTCGAGCGTACCACCACCCACCAAAATTTGGCAAGGAAGCTAAGCGAAGCCTTGACGATTGGCTTTGAAGGTATAGCTACCTAAACAGGGTCTGGTCCTGAAGCAATAATTTGGGTAGCCACCTACCTCATCAAATAGGCTCGATGCTCTAGTTCCTTCATAAATCCTAAGTCACGTGCTTGCTCCACTTTGTGGTTAAACTCAGCTGTAGAATTAGGTGTCGCGAACTCGGGTCCAAATAGCATACGCCGGATGGTCTCCTCTGATATGTCGACCACCTAACCCAGCACTCTGACCTTCTCAAGGCTGGGCTGGTTGAGGGTCTTCTTCCTCTTAGGAAAAGTGTTGTGTATCGTGGCGGCACAGAACTCCCTTACCAATACTGGTGAGTACCTCCCAGCTGGCTGTGTCACCCATTGGAGTCCATGTCATAAAATTGTGTCCTCTAGCCCTAGGACACTATCGAGTCCTCTGGTGATGACCTGGGACTCCTCCAGTATAAAATAAGAGCGACGACTATGCTCGTTTCTCTGCATATCCTCTGTAAAAATAGTCTACATGCCCTCGATGCACCACCTGTTATCTATTACATCTGGTGATGACTCAGGTACGCGAGGGTTGAAAAATGGTAACGAGTTTGAAGCCTCCTCAAAACCAGACCTGGACCCCCTCTCGGAGGAGGTTATCTAAATGCTACTGCTAGCTCGATAACCTCACTCATTAGACTAGGGAGGGTAGACCACAATATCCTGAGTGTAGCATGCGTAGAAGATGCCCGAGTCTGGCGTGGCTCTATATCAGAGTCTGGATGGATGCCAAGCTCCTCTACAGAGCCACTAGCCTTGAGGGTATGTTCCAAATTTGTGGCCTCGTCTTGTAGGCATGCCTTCATAGCTCGAATATCCTCTTTTTTAGATTTTGGGGCCATAGTACCTGCAAGACACACAATCACGAAATGGGTTAGTTCCATGAATTGCAATCAAGACACAAGAAAATTTTAGAACTGGACTAGAAAGACTTTAAGTTTATGAGACTCTCCTTACGATTCATAGACTGAGCTATAACTCATAAGGGATTTCGTAAGGCAGTGTATGGTTACTATTTGGAACACTGGACTTGCATCCATAAGATACAATCACCACTTGTAAAATGCTCTACAAGTCGTAGCTGGAGTCATAGATGTAAGTCCTGACTCAGGTTTGACACTGACAACTAATACGAGACCTATCTATGACTCATAGATCAGTCCACAAGTCATGGAGGGTCTCTTATGATGAGGCCACAAGAATTAATTAACACTGGAGCCTTCCATGAGGGGCAACCACGACTCCTGGACTGATCCATGAGTCATAGAAGACCCTCATAGACATGGTCAGTGCTAAACATTTCTAAGGATCCTATCTACGAGTTGCTCCGACTAATTTTATCAGTTTCAAAACATATATACACAATACTTTATCCACCAATTGACAAATTTAGGCTAAGTTAGCAACCCTAAGCATACCTTACCCCATCAAAACAATTCATAAAGCATTTTAATTATTCTGACCACTTATTTCCATGTGTACTACTACTAGGCCACGTAAATGCATTTTCAATAAACATGACCGAGTAGACGCACTATTACACAATTTGACATACCCATCCTTTTCAACATTCACATTTGCCTTAATCCAATATTCACAATTTATGACTAATATTTTAAGGCAAAAAATTAGATTCTGACTCCGATAACCCATCCCCTAACCCAAGTCAAAACTCGCTAAACTATCACAATTCAATAGGGTAAGTTTAAGACATTGTAGACTTACCAATTCAAATTGCGATAAAAAAGAGAGTGACAGGGAAGCGATTTAGGGTTTGAAACCCTAGAGGTTGTGGGTCATTAGAATTTGGATAAAAAATGACGTGGGATAATAGAGTCGAGGTCAGAATATGATGGGGATAGGGTCTTAGGGTTTGCCGGTCGTCAGTTTTTTTATGAATAAAGGGGTCAAAAATATTTTTGACCTCTATTTAAACTGTATCAGGTCGAGTCATGCTGCAAGGGTTTTGGCTTTACAAAAGCCCGATTACAGGTCATGGAATGCTCTACGACTTGTGAATTGGGGTTTCATGGAAGCCCGAAACCCTTACATCCCCATCTTCAGTCTACGAGTCGTGATATGAGTCATATCTTGTAGTATGATTTGTGACACGTCTTGTAGATGACCTTGACACTTAGGCAAATTTGAGGGACTTACTTGGGGTCCACAAGACCGGTCCACGACCCATAGTTCTACATACGAATCATGGACTTGGTTTGTGGACTGGAGTACAGTCTATCCTTGCTCACTAGAGACCTTCACGAGATGGTCCACGAGGTGTGAAATGCAGCATGGTCTGTAGAACATGTCGTGAACTCCAGTTTCTGCTCTTTTTCAGCCAAAATTTGGCTAACTTGGTTTGGTACCTATAAAACCTGCAAAAATACACTGTTACCCTATACACTTCAAGTACATTATCCAAAATTTACAATCTACAAATGAAAAAACTAGCCTACTCTAAAGTCTAAAGCTAAAAACAAAAACTAAGATACCATTATTGCAAAAAATATCTTGGGTTGGCTCACAAACAGTGCCTGATTTAACGTCGCGGCATGACGCAGGCTATCTGATTACTCAAACTTTGTCAATAACCCAGACCTCCATCTTAAGCTTGTCAGGTCTCTTTATTGATCTGCAGACGTTGAAGGTGACTTCTTTGTTATTCAATCTAAAGTTGAGGAGGCCGGATTCTATGTCCACCAAGGCTCGACCAGTGGCCAAGAAGGTCCTTCCCAAGATAATTGGGATGTCAAAGTCGACTTGGCAGTCCAAGATCACGAAGTCCGCGGGGAATATTAACTTGTCCACCTTAATGAGGACATCATGCAAGATCCCCACTGGCTTCTTTACGGTGCAGTCAACCATCAAAAGTCACATGCTGGTTGGTGTAGGGGCTTCCAGGCCGAGCTTCTTGAAAATCACCAGGGGCATTAAGTTAATACTGGCACTAAGATCATATAGTGCCCTTGTAAATTCTACATCCTCTATGGTGCAGGGAATTTTGAATGCTCTGGGGTCCTCTTTCTTTTGTACCAAGGACCGGGTAGAGATAGCACTGTAGTGTTAGAGATCGTGTGAGAGATCCTAACTAACGATGCGCTTCTTCATCACCATATCCTTCATGAACTTATCGTACCCGAGAATATTCTCAAATGCCTAAATCAGCTGCATATTGATAGACAACTGCTTCAACATGGAAATAATGTGCTTGAACTTACTTTTCTCCTCCTTTCTCTTTAATCTTTGTGGAAAGGGAGGAGGAGGGCGAGGAATAAGTTTCGATTGTGCTGGCACAACACTGCTTTCCTCAGTCCGAGCACTTACGTTTCCAGTTTTAGCTTGCTCATCAACAACACCCTCATCACGAACCTCATCATCTGTAGGCATAGGAGGGTCAGTGGTCTGCTTCCCATTGCGGGTTGTGATAGCCATACACTGCCCTTCATTCTTGGGATTTTGGACAGTGTTGCTGGGCAGAGTACCCTTCTGGCATTGGTTGAGTTGGGTCAAGATCTGGCTAAACTGCTGCTCGAGCTTTTTAATTGTGACTGAGTGAGACTCGATCTTCTGGTTTATATTGGATATGTCAGACTTGATCCCCTCAGTGTCTCATTCTGTGCATAAGCCTTTTTTATCAATCTCTCAAACATCTCCTCGACCCTGGACGAACCTACGCCAATATCATGATTGTGGGGTGGGACATAAGTGCTACTTCTATAACCATCTCTGTGACCACACTCAACATCTCTCTCTTTGCCTCTATTTTTATCATAGAAGTTATTCCTGTTGTATTTGTAGGCTACCTCACGACCAATGTTCCGACCTTGGATTCCTTGGTGCCAGTCGTCCTGATTGAACCCCTGGAGTTGGGCTGAAAACCCCTATCTATTAAACCATGAAACAAGCCTCATCTTTAAAATAGGGCTCCTCATACATGGGTACCCGGACTGGCTGACGAGCAACTACATTCACCTTCTCAGCATTCTGCTTCATCAACGGCTCCACATTGGTACTAATCTGTGCAAGTTCCTACATCACTTCTTCATTAATTTGTGCTTGCACTGGAGTTGTAGTAACAACAAATGAGCTCCGTGTTGTGGCCTTGTCCCTTGTGCCCCATGCACGATTTGTTTTGACCACCCTTTCTAGCCTCTCTGCATTATCCTAAAAGGTATGATCTATGAACGATCTACCCATGATGATGTCAGCAACTGTTTGCCCATTTTTATCAAGGGTTCTGTAGAAGATTTCAACCAGAGACTCATCCATGATCTTGTGCTCAGGAATCCATCTCAAACATTTTGAAAACTACTCTCATATAGTATCGATCGAGTCACCAGGCAATTGCTCGACTCCGTGCTTACGCTTAGCACACACCCCTACTTAGGAGGTTTTGAAGCAGTCGTACTCAAGTATTTAACCTAACATGGGTTAGGATCGTTCTCACGAGGAATGTGGTAGACCCCGCATTAACACACTTTCTATAAATTGACTTGATGAACTCTAATATCTCCCAAAAATAGAGAAAATAAAAATGAATAAAATAAAAAAGAGGGAATTGCAATAAAAGTAAATTCTAAACTACAATAGCAGATTGTTTGTAATGAGTAGAGAAACTAACTAGGGCGACATGTTCCCCATGACTTCCTAACTAAGTGTTTTTGGATACTCACAACACTTGTTTGGTGTGTAGGTGTAGGACAGTAAGTTAAGTTCTCCTAATTCCTTGATCGGGCATCTAGGTGAATTTCATCACATTACTGGATCGGTCTTTGTGATGTGGCATTACTAACCCTTACTTTTTATCCTAGACCAAAACTACTACCCCTAGTAGCTTGATTAGTTGAGAAATAGGTAATCAACCTCTGTTAATTACTTCTTTTCCTATTCGTCACCTCATGGATTAGACAGGTGATACTAGGCGAGTTCTAACGTAGGCCTCTATTAAAATTCAGTTAAATTGAAGAAGTTAATTTATACATCATAAACACCATTCAAGAAATTGTAAGTAATCCGAGTTTATCTTAACTAGTTTGACATGGTTCGCATAACCCTAGTTGCGGTTTTAGCCACACATACATGATGTTTGATCAGAAATCATGTAAGAAGAATACATAATTAAATAACTTACGCAATAAGAATTGATGAACGAAATCTGGAATCTTAATGAAATTGCAACTTTAATTAATTGGATCATAAAATATTGTTTACAAGGATGAAGCTATGTTCTCAGAAGTTCTCTAGTCGACTCTCCGATGTTCTTTAGTCAACTCCCTCTGATAAAAACTTAAAAGGCCTATTTATAGTACTTAAAATACAAAGCCAAAACGGAATAGGAAAACTGTGTCGGCACTGGTCATGAGCACACTTTACAGCTCGTAGGACAATTCATGGCTAGTGAGTCGAGGTGTTGTGGAATGCTGTTGAAGCTACTAGAACTCTGAACGAAACCTCCTTCACGAGTCCTGAAGTCTTTCATGACCCATGAAGGGTTTTGTCTGAGCCACTTTCAAAAACTCTTCACTTTTTGCTTCTTCAGTTCATGACCTCACTCTATGACTCATATGATGGTCTACGACTCATGCCATGGTCTCGTAGAGTGGGACTCACTTTGAAACCCCTTACTGGAACAAAACACAAAACCCCTTATATGACTCGTGGAACGACCCACGACCTATAAAGGGTCTCGTAAACTACCAAACCACTGCAGAAACTGCATTTCAAGCTCAAAACCATGCCAACACTGAAATCCTACAAAAACAAATGTCAAATCTACTAAAATTGCCTTTGAGAACGCACAAAATCCCAAGTTTTAAGCATTAAAAGTGTTGTATTTTGGCAGCACATCAACACCCTCAACTTAAAATTGTTGCTTGTCCTCAAGCGACAGACTCAATCTACTTAAGCAACACAGAGACACAACAATCAATCCAATGGCACAAAATACATCAAAGCCTAAATAGATACCCAATTCTCCTCAAAACACAAATCAGTTAGCTATCCAGTAAATTAACGCAGACTATTAAATTCTAGTAGTACAGCTATGATAAACTATGCAACCACAAATAAGCACATATCACTGAATTAGTTATGTATCACAATGTAATGCAAGTTTCCTCACAGAAAAAAGTCCCTTAAGATGGAGGTGTGGGCTATTGATGAAGTCGAAGTAATCAGATAGCCCACGTCGTGCCGCGACAATAAATCAGGGGCTACTTGGGAGGCAACCCAAGATATTTTTGTAATAATCATAGTTTAATTTTTAGTTTTTAGCATTAGAATTTAAAATAGGCTAGCTTTTTTGGTATTTTTAGATTGTAAAATTTGGACAATGGACTGGAGTTATATAGGGTAACAATGTATTTTTATAGGTACTAGAACAAGTCAGCCATTTATGGCTGAAAAGGAGCAAAAACTAGAGTTTACGACTTGCTCTATAGGTCGTGCTGCACTGCACGACTCATTGATCATCTCGTAAAATCCTCTAGTGAGCAAGGGTATGATGCACTCCAGTCCACGAATCAGGTCCACGATTCGTATGTAGAACTACGGGTCATGGATTGGGTTCGTGGACCCCAAGTAAGTCCCTAAAATTTGCCTAAGTGTCAAAGGTTTACGAGACTCATTTTACGAGTTGTATTTCAAGATATGGCCCGTATTATGACTGGTAGACCAAAAGTGGGGATAAAAGGGTTTCAGGCTTCCACAAAACCATGATTCAAGGGCCGTAGAGCATTCCACGACCCGTAATAGGGCTTTCGTGAATCCAAAAGCCTAACTTTCTAACCCAAACCCTAAATCTGACCACCCCTTCAGTCTCCGACCACAAATCTTTCAACCCACGTCATTTTCCAGCCAACTTCGATGAACCCACCTCTCCTAGGGTTTCAAACCCCCATCGTGTCCCCATTATTCTCCTTCTAATCTCATTTTAAATCAGTACATCTATGATCCCTAAAACGTACCTTATCGAATTGTGATTTCTAGAGAGTTTGATTGGGATTGGGGATAGGTTAGGGGAGTTGGGAACCTTTTTAAATACTAGGCCTTAAAAATTTAGTCATGATTTTTTATTATATGATTAAGGTAGAGATAGGTTCCGAAAAGGGTGGGTGTGTTTAAAAATTCTGTGATGGTACAACTACTCGGTCATTATAATTTATTGAAAATGTTCATTCACGTGTCCAAGTTGTTAGTACACACATTGACGAATGGTCAGATTAGTTAAAATACATAATAAATCATTTTGATGGGGTAATACATGATTGGGGTTGGTAACTTGGTGTAAATTTGTATATGGGTGCATAAATCCTTGTGTATAAATGTTATTTGTTGGGTAAAATTGGTCAGGGCAACTCGTAGATGAGGTTTCAAATAATTTTTGAGCACTGCCATATTTACGAGGGTCTTCTACAACTCGTGGATCAATCCACAAGTGGTGGTTTCCCCTCGTGAAAGGCTCCAATGTTGATTAATCTTGAGGCTTTATCAGACGAGACCTTCTACGACTCGTAGACTATTCCACTACTTATAGATAGGTCTCATATAGGTTGCTAGTGCTAAACCTAAGCTATTCTGTGAGTCGTGACTCAATCTCATGGATGCAAGTCCAGTTGACTAATCAATAACTAAACATTATCTCACAAAACCCTTTACGAGCCGTAGAATACTCTATGACTTGTAAAGAGGGTTTTGTAAACCCAAATTTCCCCAATCCAGTTCTGAAATATTTGTTATGTTTTTTAATTATAATTCATGAAACTAATTCATTTCGTGATTGTATGTCTTGCAGATACCATGGCCCATAAATCAAAGAAAGATGAGACTCGAGCTATAAAGGCCTGCCTGCAAGATGAGTCCATAGATTTGGAGCATGCCCCTGAGGCTAGTGGCTCTGTAGAGGAGCTTGGCCTCCAACCAGACTCCGATGTAGAGAAACGATAGACTCAGGCATCTTCTAGGCATACTACATCGTAGGCTATTGTGGTTTTCCCTCTCTAGTTTGATGAGGGAGGTGAGAGGGCCAATAGTAGCATTCAAATGACTTCCTCCGAGAGAGGGTCCAAATTTGGATCTGAGGAGGGTTCAGACTCCTCATCATCAACCCTCGTGCACCCGAGTCATCACTTGACACAGAGCTCAACAAGTGGTACATTAAGGGCATGCAAACCATCTTCATAGAGGAGATATAAAGAAATAAGCATACCCGACCCGCTCGTTCTATACTGGAAGAGTCCCGAGTCATCACCAGAGGACTCGATAGTGTCCTAGGGCTGGAGGACACTATTATACAACATATAATCCAGTGGTTGGCACAACTGGCTGGGAGGTACTCACCAATATTGGTGAGGGAGTTCTTCGCCTCTTATACCACCATGATTCACAACACTCTTCCTAAGGGAAAGAAGCCCCTCACCCAACCCAGTCTAGAGGAGGTCAGAGTGCGGGACAGGGTGGTTTGTATGTCAGAAGAGACCATCCAACGGGTGTTATTTGGACCCAAGTTTGCAGCCCTCAGCTCCACAACAGTGTTGGATCACAAAGTGGGGCAGGCACGTGACTTGGGAGTCATGAAGGACCCAAAGTGTTGGACCCGTTTGATGAGGTGGGTGGCTACCCACATTGCTGCTGCAGGACCTGACCCTACTTGGGTAGCCACATCTTTGAAGCATATCATCAAGGTTTCACTCACTTTTCGTGCCAAATTTTGGTGGGCGGTGGTTCGCTTGAGGATCTGGCCTACACTTGCAGATAATACCTTGACATCAAAGAGAGCTATTTTGGTGGCAAATATCTTGGCTGGATATGCTATCAACTGGGCCGCACTGATCATAGAGTAGATATATGAGACGACCCTGAGGATGTCCATGATGATCCCTTTCCCGTTCTTGATACGTCATCTATGTTTGACGGTGAGAGTTTGTATTTTGCACCACGTGGACTTACTACTGGAGGTGCAAGACACATTAGATGCCATCCTGATCAAGGCTAAAGAGAATCCCATTGCTCTCTGTCGGACACTAAGGCCACAGGTGATACTTCTAGATATGCCCGCCTTAGTGCCTCCGACCATGCCCTCTAGTTCTGCCACTACACAGACTACAAAGAGGTCCCCACAGACTGAGATTGCTGCAGGAGGGGTCCCCCTATTGCTACTTCTGCTATTCCAGAGTCTGTATTTATGAATTTAGCACCTGCCGGCATCGCATTTGTATCGGCAACATCTTTTCAAGCACTGGTGCACAGACTGACACATGTTGAGTCATAGTTGGCTCAGTTACTATAATAGTTGAGGCCCTAGGTCCACCAGGTTATTACAAAGGTAGAGAGTCGTATGCATACGTTCACCACTACCATCATCAGAGAGGGACTTGCACCGGCGGATGCCCACATCGACCCATTTGAGGGGCAGATCCAAATGAGCCTCCACACAACGACTTTCATTGATTTGTCGACTATGCAGACGGAGATTCAGCAGCTCCAGGCAAACATTGCTGTAACATTAGTTGCTCCATTAGGCTTGACATCTACCATGCCAGCTACAATACCTATTATAGATCTGTTCGCTCCAGAGAAGCCCACACAGACTTCTCTCAGGAAGAGGCCCCGCACAGATGATATAGATGCAGAGCGCGTTGGTGGAGAGCAGATAGAGAAGGACCTGCGAATCTCCCTGGACAGATCTCAGAGGAAGTGGAGGCCATACAGGAGTGCGTACGCTAGTTGCTTAGAGGTGAGGGTATCTCCTGATTTGTTCCTACTATTGAGGAGTCCACTATGCGTGTGAAGGGTAGACAAAGAAAGACTGAGAGAGGCACTTAGGTGACCAGGTGCGTTTCTTTTGATACCAGTTCCTTATATTTTGATTATGTACATTAAGGATACTGCACAATATTTTTGCTGGGGTGTGGGTGGTTATATGACCTTAGTGAAGTTTGAGTAACTCTGGCCTATAACTACCCTAATTTTTTTATTCCAACAAGTTTATCTGATAGTGTTAGTTTTGATAAGTGTGTGACTGTGATAAAAATCATGATCTAGTAGTTGTATTAACATGTAAAGCAGTGCCATAAGTGAGTGAGCGTAATTTCATGATTCTTTACTGTTCTTTAATTTAGAACTTGCCCTGCTACTCAAGATTTAGACTCTAGGTTAGGTTCTTAGGAAAAGATCTTAGGCCATTGTTCTAATTTAGCCAACTTAGCTTATAAATGACCAACCAAAGATGTTAATTATCCCTTGATCCCTATTTTTGAGCCTAACATTGACCTTATTCTTTGTAAACACGTAATAAGCCTGGGCCTTAATAAATGATAATCCCAAACTTGGCCCTGCTCTTTCCTTTCACACTGTGAACCTCAACTTAGGATAAAATCCTAAGTTAAGGGTGGATACCCAAAAAGTGGCCCTGGTTCAAAAGATAGATATTGTGCACCTCATCTTAGGCCAAAAACCTAAGTTGAGAGTGGTTGTATAAGGAGAAGTCATAAAAAATGGAAAAACGCTTAGTGATATAGAGAAAGGAAGAAAAAAAATGAAAAGGGTGTAAGAAAAATGATAAATTTGCCAAATTTCCAAACAATGTACATGAATAAGGGCAAAGTGCTAAAAAGAAGAAAAAAACACCCTTAGGCAGTTGAAAAATGGAAAAAGGGAGAAGAAAAGAAAAGTGCTAGGTTGGTAGGAAAGTGGTGAATAATGTAGTATCAAGGAGGGCCGCAGTCACTATGTATCTATATAATCACTCCAAAGCCCCCTGAGCCTACATTACAAGCTTAGAAAATCCTAATGTGATCCTAGTCCGACTAGTCAATAGGTCATAAATCAAGAGTATAGGGTAAAACATATGGTATTAGACATAGTAATTGAATTTCTTTTGTGAGAGTGAATGTTTTGATATAGTCCCAATGAACTTGAATTGAAAATAACATCTAGAGTGTATGATGGGTCTTTCTTTTGTGAGGGAACTTGCATTGCATTATTGATACTTAACTAATTCAGTGATATGTTTCTTATTTATGGTTGCATAGCTTGTCATAGATGCACTGTTGGAACTTTTTGGTCTACATTAGTTTACTAGATAGCTAACTGATTTGTGTTTTGAGGAGGCTCGGGTATCTATTGAGATTTTGATGTATTCCATCCCATTGGGTTGATGTCTATGTATCTCTATGCTGCTTAAGTAGATTGAGTTCGTCGCTTAAAGTCAATCAACAATTTTAAGTTGAGGGTGTTGATGTTCTGCATAAGTACAACACTTTCAATGCTTAAAACTTGGGATTTTGTGAGTTCTCAAAGCGATGTTAGTAGATTTGATGCTTGTTCTGTTTGTTTTTGCAAGATTTCAGTGTTGGTGTGGTTTTGAGCTTGAAGTACAAATTTTGTAGGAAATTTGGTAGTTTACGAGACCCTCTATGGGTCATGGGCCATTCTACAAGTCATAGATGTGGTTTTGTTTGTTGTTCCAGTGAAGGGGTAAAAAGTGAGTCCCACTCTACGAGAACCAAACACGAGTTGTGGACTATCATATGAGTCGTAGAGTGTGGCCGTGAATATAAGAATAGAAAGTGAAGAGTTACTGAAAGTGGCTCAGACAAAACCCTTCACGGGTCGTGGAATCCTACACAACTCATGAAGAAGGTTTCGTGAAAGAAGCTAGTAACTGCAACCACAATCCACGAGACCCTGACTCATGAGCCGTGAACTACCTCACGAACTGTAAAAGATGCTCGTGACTGGCGCTGACACAATTATCCTATTTCGTTTCAACTTTGTATTTTAAGTACTATAAATAGGGTTTTAGGTTTTTATCAGATATAGAATGTCATAGAACATTAGATACAATACTTTTAGAGAGAGAATATCAGGATTGAGAGTTTGTGAACAATATTTTATGATTTCGTTAATTCAAGTTTGCAATTTCATTGAGATTTTGGATTTTTGTTCATCAATTATTGTGCGTAAGTAATTTAATTATGTATTCTTCTTACATGATTTCTTATCATACCTCAAGAATGCATGTCTAAATCCACAACTAGGGTTGAGGGAACCATGACGAACTAACTAAGATAAAATTGGATCACTTGCAATTTCTTGGATGGTGTTAGGTTGTATTAATTAATTTCTTCGCTTTAACTGATTTTTAACAGATGATAAATGTTAGAACTCACCTAGTATCACTTGCCCGATCTAGGAAATAATGAATAGGAAAATAATTAATTAACGGAGGTTGATCGATTTCTCTCAACTAATCAAGCTACTAGGGGTAATAGTTTTGGTCTTGGATAAAAAGTAAGGGTTAGTAACACAACATCATAGAGACTGATCAAGTAATGTGATGAAATTCACCTAGATGCCTGATCAAGGATATAGGAGAACAAAACTTACTGTCCTATACCTACACACCAGAAAAGAGTCAGAAGTATCCGAGAACACTTAGTTAGGAAGTCATGGGGAACACGTAGCCCTAGTTTGTTTCTCTTCTGATTACAAACACTTGCTAATTTTAGTTTAGAATTTATTCTTAATTGTAAATCCCCCCTTCGTAATATTTATTTTTTTGTTTTCTATTTCTGGAGATATTAGGGTATATCAATTCACTTTATAAAAGTGTGCTAATCTGGAGTCTACCATATTCCTCATGAGAATGATCCTAACCCATGTTAGGTTAAATACTTGACTACGATCGCTAAAAACCCTCCAAGTAGGGGTATGTGCTAAGCGTTAGTGTCGGACAATGAGCAGTGTTAGCCCGTAATTCTTGGCTCTGCCCGAGGCTCGGGGATAACTTTCTAGAAAAATTATATCGAGGGGTCCATAACGAGCGTGGAGAGAGGACCACGTGGGCCAGCGGGGTTGGAGATGTCTTGGTAGGATTTTATGGGCCAAGGAACAGGAAAAAAATAATTTTAACAGTTTTTCATAGGTGTAAGCCCAAGGTTCCTGCGCTGTTCGGGGCATACTCTCCTGAAATATTATACCGAGGAATATATAATGAGCCTTGAAAGAGGTCCAGGTGGCCTAGCGGGGTTAGAGGTGGCTTGTAGTATTTTATGGGACAAGAAATAGGAAATAGACAATTTTTGTAGTTTTTCGTGGGTATTAGCCCACGGTTCCTGGTGATGCCCGGGGCTCGGGGCCAACTTTCTCGAAAACTTATATCGAAGGGTCAATAATAACCATGGAAAGAGGCCCAGTGGGGTTAGAGATGTCCTGGTAGGATTTTATAGGCCAAGGAATAGGAAATAAGCAATTTTGATAGTTTTTCATGGGTGTTAGCCCATGGTTCCTGACGCTGCCCAGGGGTCGGGGCCAAATTTCCTGAAACACTATATCGAGGGATCTGTAACGATCTTGTAAAGAGGCCCATGTGGTCCGGTAGGGTTGTAGATGTCCTGGTAGAATTTTATGGGCCAAAGAACAAAAAACTAGCGATTTTGGGAGTCTTTCATGGGTGTTAGCCTACGGTTCCTGGCGCTGCCCAAAAATTGGGACCAACTTTCTCAGAAAATTATACCGAGGGATATGTATGAGCATGGAAAGAGGCCCAGGTCGCTCGGCGGAGTCGGAGATGGCCTGACAAGATTTTATGGGCCAAGAAATAGGAAATAGATGATTTCAACAGTGTTTCGTGGGTGATAACTCATGGTTCTTGGCGGTGCCCGGGTCGCAGGGACAATTTTCCTAAAACAATATACATAGGGATCCATAATGAGCCTGGTAAGAGATCCAGGTAACCTGGCAGGGTTGTAGATGGCCCAGTAGAATTTTATGGGCAAAGGAACAGGAAACAGGCGATTTCAACAATTTTTCATGGATGTTAGCCCACAGTTATTGGCGCTGCCCGGGGCGTAGAAAGAATTATACAGAGGAGTTCGTAACGAGTGTGGAAATAGAACCTGGTTTCATGGGTGATAGCCCATGGTTCCTGGCGCTGCCCGGGGCCTACTTTCCTAAAACAATAGACTGAGGGGTCTGTAACAAGCTTGGAAAGAGGCCCAGGTTGCCTAGCAGGGTTGGATATGTCTTGGTAGGACTTTATTGGCTAAGGAACAAGAAATAGGTAATTTTAGTAGTTTTCTGTGGGTGTTACTCCACAATTCCTGGCGCTGCCCGGGGCTCGGGGCCAACTTTATCAAAACATTATACTGATAGGTCCGTAACGAGCCTAGAAAGAGGCCTAGGTGGCTCTACAGGGTTGGAAATTTCCTGGTAGGATTTTATGGGCCAAGGAACATGAAACAAGCAATTTTGAAATTTTTTTGTGGGTGTTAGACCACGGTTCCTGGCGCTACCCGGGGCTCTTGGCCAACTTTCCCCAAAAAGTATACCTAGGGGTCTCTAATGAGCTTGGCAAGAGGCCCAGGTGGCCCGACAAGGTTGGGGATATCCTGGTAGGATTTTATGGTCTAAGGAATAGGAAATAAGCAATTTCAGTAGTTTTTCATAGGTGTTAGCCCACGGTTCTTTGCACTTCCCAGAGCTCGGACCAACTTTTCCAAAGAATTATACTGAGGAGTCCATAATAAACCTGGAAAGATGGCTGGGTGGCCCAGTTGGGTTAGAGAAGGCCTACTAGAATTTTATGGTCCAAGGAATAGGAAATAAGCGATTTCAACAGTTTTTAGTGGGTGTTAGCACATAGTTGCTGGCGCTGCCCAGGGCTCGGGACCAACTTTCCTAAAAATATTTATTAAAGGGTTTGTAGAAATCTTTTCAAGAGGCCCAGCTAGCCCAACAAGATTGGATATAGCCTAGTAGGATTTTATGGTCCAAGGAATAGAAATAGGCGATTTCAATAGTTTTTTGTAGGTGTTTGATGTGTTACAAAAATACAACACTTTTAATGTTTAAAACATGACATTTTATGCATTCTCAAAGCAATATTAGTAGGTTTGATGTTTGTTTTGGCAGGAGTTTAGTGTTGGGATGGTTCTGAACTTAAAATGCAGTTTTTGCAGAGTTTTGGCAGTTTGCGAGACCCTCTATGAGTCATGGGTCACTCCACGAGTCATAGAGGGGGTTTCGTTTGTTCTTCCAGTTAGAGGGTGCAAAGTGAGTTCCACTCTACAAGACTAGAGCACGAGTCATGGACTAACATACGGGTCGTAGAGTAAGTTTATGAACTGAGGAAGCACAAAGTGAAGAGTATCTGAAACCAGCTCTGCTTTTAGACGAAACCCTTCTATGACCAGTGCTGACACAGTTGTCCTATTTCATTTCAGCTTTGTATTTTAAGTACTATAAATAGGTTTTTTTTAGGTTTTTTAAGAGAGAGCTGAAGATAGAACATCTTAGAACATAACTTTATCATTGTGAACATCTTTTGTGATTTTTATCAATTCAAGCTTGCAATTTCATTGAGATTCTGGATTTTGTTTATCAGTTCTTGTTGCGTAAGTTATTTAATTATGTATTTTTCTTACATAATTTCTAATCAAACATCAAGGATGCATGGCTAAGTCCACAACTAGGGTTATGGGAACCATGACGAACTAGCTAAGATAAAATCGGATTACTTAAAATTTCATGGATGGTGGGTAGGATATATTAATTAACTTCTTCAATTTAACTGAATTTTAATGAAGGCCTAGGTTAGAACTCACCTAGTATCATCTTCCCGATCTAGGAGGTGATGAATAGTAAAAAAAGTAATTAACAGAGGTTGATTGACTATTTCTCAACCAATCAGGCTACTAGGGGTAGAGATTTGGTCTGGGACAAAAAGTAAGGGTTAGTAATGCCACATCACAGAGACCAATCTAGTAATGTGATAAAATTCACCTAGATTCCCGATCAAGGATTTAGGAGAACCAAACTTACTATCCTGCACCTACACACCAAACAAGAGTTGCGAGTATTCGAGAACACTTAGTTAGGGAGTCATGGGAAACACGTCACCCCAGTTAGTTTATCTACTATTTACAAATAATCTGCTATTTACAAATAATCTGCTATTGTAGTTTAGAATTTACTTACATTGCAAATCTCCCCTTTTTCATTTTATTCATTTTTATTTTCTCAATTTCTAGGAGATATTAGAGTACATCTAGTCAAGTTACAAAAAGTGTGCTAATCCGGAGTCTATCATATTCCTCGTGGGAATGATCCTAACCCATGTTAGGTTAAATATTTGAGTACGACCGCTTCAAAACCTCCTAAGTAGGGGTGTGTGCTTAGCGTAAGCACGAAGCCGATAACATTTAATGGCACCGTTGCGGGGGAAATACAACTAGACTTGATTAGCACATTGTAACTTGATAGATTACTCTTTATCTTCTATATGTTATGCTATTTTGTGTCTTTGTGTCATTACAAGAATTAGGTATATCCAAGGATAATTTAGGTTAAAATGGACCAAGGGGATGATGAAGACGAACTTGAAGTGCCTATAGAAGAGAGGCTGGGTGTTGATCCTTTGGGAGTGGTGTTGATGAACTTTAGTAGTGATGGCATCCCGGAATATGATGAGATATTTCAAGCTCTAGAATTATAGGGTCACCTCTGGAGGAAAGCTAAGCTTGATGTGGACTTAAAATATCAGGAGTCACCACCCACAAAGCCTTCCATTGAGTCACTACTAGAGCTGGAGTTGAAGGAACTTCCACCTCATCTGAAATATGCATTTTGGGTCCTAACCACACACTACCAGTCATAGTGGTATCAGATCTAATAGCCCAACAGGAGCTGATATTGGTAGTAGTTTTTCAGCAATTCAAGAAAGCTATTGGATGGACAATTACAGATATCATTAGCATCTCACTTGGAATATGCACTTATAAAATCTAATTGGTAAAGGGGTACAAGCCTATTGTGAAATACCAGCGGTGGCTCAACCCACCTATGTAGGAAGTTGTGCAAAAAGAGATTATCAAATGGTTGGATGCTGGTGTAATATGTCCTATAGCTGACAGCGAGTGGGTCAACCCAGTCCAGTATGCTCCATAAAAGGGCAACATCACGATAGTCCCCAATACACGTAATAAGTTGATTCCTATGCGACCAGTCATTAGATAGTGAGTCTGTATGGACTACTGCAAACTTAATGCTTTAACTAATAAGGACCATTACCCATTGCCGTTCATGGACCAAATGCTCAAAGGATTGGCAGGAAAAGGCTGGTTTTTCTTTCTTGATAGTTACTCAGGATACAATCAGATCTCCATTGCCCTAGGGGACCAAGAGAAAACCACATTTGTATGCCCATATGGCACCTTTGCATTCAGAAAGATGCCATTCGGGCTATGAAATGCACGAACAACATTTCAGAGATGTATGATGTCCATCTTCTCAGACATAGTGGAAGATACAATTGAAGTGTTCATGGATGACTTCAGTGTGGTGGGTTACTCCTTTAAAGATTGCTTGAAACATTTGCATGCCGTGCTGCAAAGGTGTGAAAAATGTCATCTTGTGCTAAACTAGGAGAAATACCATTTTATGGTTAAGGAAGGCATAGTGCTAGGACACAGGATCTTTAGCAAAGGCATTGAGGTTGACAGAGCCAAGGTGGAGGTGATTGAGAGGTTTCCCCCTCCTATTTCTGTCAAAGGGGTGAGAAGCTTTATAGGCCATGCAAGATTCTACAGGCGTTTCATTAAGGACTTTTCAAAGATCATACATCCACTATACAAGCTGATGGAAAAGGAGACTAAGTTCGTGTTTGATGATGCATGTCTCAAACCGTTTAAAGGGCTAAAGCAAAAGTTGATATTAGTTCCTATCATCATCGCTCTAGACTGGTCCAAGCCATTTAAAATCACGTGTGATGCTAGTGGAATTATAGTGGGTGTGGTGTTGGGACAACGTCGTGAGAAAATCTTGCATCCGATATACTACGCCAGCAAAGCTCTAAATCCAGCATAGAAAAATTATACCGTCACAGGGCAAGAGTTGCTTGCAGTCATCTTTGCCTTTGAAAAGTTTAGATCCTATCTTTTGGGGACTAAGGTCATTGTTCACACAGATCACTCGACATTAAGATACTTGATGTCAAAGAAGGATGCAAAGCCAAGATTGATTAGATGGATCCTCCTTCTCCAAGAGTTTGACTTTGAAGTGATCAACCTAAAGGGGATAGAAAACCAGGTGGCGGACTATCTCTCCAGACTGGAAAAAGAGGCTATGGTAAAGTTCGATGATGAAGCAGAGATAAATGATTCCTTTTCTGATGAGCGGGTACTGACAACATCATATGAGTTAATACCATGGTTTGCAAACTACTTGGTTAGTGACATTGTACCACCCGACATGAACACTCACCAACGCCGTAAGATAATGGCAGATGTGCAAAAGTTTTTGTTGGATGATCTATATTTGTTCAGTGTATGTGCAAATAGCATCATCCACCGTTGTGTCCTAGAGGTAGAAATGATGAATATCCTATAGGCATGCCACTCATCATTGGTAGGTGGGCATCATAGTGGAGCGCGCACAATGTACAAAATCTTGCAGTGCGGCTACTATTGGCCGATAATCCACCAAGATGCTCATGACTAAGCCAAGGCATGCGATCGATGCCAGAGAGAAGGGGTCATTTCCCACAAATAAGAGCTCTCTCTAAACCCTATATTGGTGATTGAGCTATTTGATGTATGGGGAATAGACTTTATGGGCCCGTTTGTTAACTTACATGGGAACAAATACATCCTGGTTGTTGTAGATTACGTGTCGAAATGGGTGAAAGCGGTAGCGCTTCCCAACAATGAAGGTAAAAGTGTGCAACATTCCTATAGAAGAACATCTTCTCCAAGTTTGGTACCCCTGAGCCATCATTAGTGATGGAGGATCACACTTCTGCAATCGGCTATTCAAAACACTACTGGAAAAATATGGAGTGAAGCATATAATAGCCACCCCTTATCATCCCTAGACTAACAGACAAGTGAAGGTGTCAACTCTAGAAATTAAGAAGATCTTGTCCAAAATAGTGAATGCAAGTTGGACTGACTGGTCACGAAATCTAGATAATACATTATGGGCCTATCAGACAATATTAAAAATACCTATTGGGATGTCGCCGTACTAATTAGTCTTTTGGAAAGCATGCCATTTGCCGGTATATCTTGAACATAATTGTATTATGGGCACTAAAGGAGCTAAATCTGGATTGGAAATAGATTTCCATGGCAAGGCTGAACCAACTTAATCAGCTTGATGAGTTTGGCTTAAAGGCATATGAGAGTTTAGCCCTAGATAAGCATCGTACGAAGCTGCATCACGATCGGTGCATTGAGGTTTTCCATTTTGCACCTAGAGACATGGTATTACTTTTCAACTCCCAATTGAAGCTTTTTCTTGGAAAGCTCAAAACTAGATGGACGGGACCATTCAGAATAACATAAGTATTCAGTAATGGAGCTATTGACTTAGAGAAATGAGATGGCTCTACATTCAAAGTGAATGATCAAAGAGTAAAGATGTAGCAGTATAGAAGAATTCAAAATAGTGGGAATGGATACTTGAGGAAGTCTGAGTACTCAAGTAGACTGAGTCATATCGCGATGTTAAATCAGGAGTTTCTTGGGAGATAACCCAAGACCAAGAGAGGCGTGTGAGCACCCACGTATGTTCCTTTTGACCCTAGTTCCTTATATTTTATTCTCGTGCATTGAAGATAATGCACATTCTTTTGATGGGGTGTGGGTGGTTATACGGCCACGGTGAAGTCTGAGTAACCCTGGCCAATAACTACCTCAATTTTTGATATCCAAAGGGTTTTCTTGCCTGTGTTCTTTCCCTGCGGATTTTATTTTATGTTAAACCGACATGTTCAGGATGTTTTAAGTAGCTTGTGTAGTACATAGTATTGATATCCATGGCATAGTAAAGGTTTATGTAAAAATGATACCCACCAAATTTTTGTTAGTCTGTTAGTGACCATACATGATTAGGCTATCATGATAGTGTTTATTCTAACAAGCATGCGACTGTAATAAAAAGCATGATTGATTAGTTGTGTCAATATGTAAAGCAGTGCCATGAGCAAGTGAGCGAAATTACACGATTCTCTACTATACTGTAATTCAGAACTTGCCCTGTTACTCAGGATTTAGACTTTAGGTGTCACGACCCGGTTAGGGGGGGTCTAGGTGTGACATGGAGAAGGAGAACCCAAAGGCTCTCAATCAATCCATCATAGTACCAAACTATCCATTTACTCGAAGAATGCGGAAGCATAGCACACAATTTAATAGATTCAAAATTTGCAATAACAAACTCAATATGCTAAACATGATCAAATATCAAACTTAAGTCATTTATACGATATACATAATGTCAAAGTTAACTAGTCAACACATAATATAACAAGAGTGTCATAGGTCCAACACATGCCTCTAATGAAATGACGGGGCCACGACAAGTCCGGGCTCACCCTCAAAAGTC
>JBCEWC010007497.1:0-21339 GCA_038996855.1 Solanum aculeatissimum | reverse complement strand
ACTATTTATTAGTCCCGAGATAAGTTATCCCGAGTTTGCCAACCAAACATCAACTTAAGGGCCACTATATTTTTATCGCGGGATTAAATGCACTTATCGTTCACACCAAACGACCCCTAAGATAATTACTATACTTTGTGTTGGGCTCTATATTACAAAAAGTTGATTATCATATTAGTTTATATTTTCGTACCATAATACAGCACAAGTTAATATATTTTTATATAATAATATCTTATGTTGCTTACTTCTTATCGAATTTGTACAAATAAAGATAAGAAGTGTGGTTTAGATCTTACAAATTATATTGTAAAAGACATTATATTGTGAATTATAGTTCTACGTCTTTTAAGTTCTTACGAAGGATACAAAAGGAGATCATAGAAGTCAAGACCTATCAAAAGAGGCAAACTTGAAATTTTGTGAAAGCTTACTTCTAAATCGGTCCAGTCGTGAAAGATGAAGAGATCTTTGTGGATGTTAATTTGGATCACAGGTGAGGGAATAAAGCTGATAAAAGTGATAGGCAGTTGCAAACTTAGCTCTAACTTATAGGCTACTATTAAGCTTAAAATACAACAAAGTATCAATCAAGTACGAAGAAAAATGTCTTTGTCACTTAAGTTATATGTAGGGAACTTGTAGTTCCTACGGAATCTAGATGAGCGAGATAAAAGTTCAATTTCAGAATGTATAGTTATACTTCAAAAAATATAATTTATTCCTATATGATTTACATGGAGCTAGGCAAAATTTCCTTATACTTATGTTCAATAAATTAGATATTACATAAGTACTTTTCTTAATTCTAATTTTCTAATTTATCCCTTAAATTATTGAGAACTAAAAAATTGCGAGTGTAATTCACATTTAAAAAAAAAAAAGATAAGATGCAAATAAAAACAAATGTATATACTTTAGGGTGCAAAATGCAAATTACTCAAACATAAAGATTTTACCCTTTATCTTCATCTTCTTCACGGATACTGTTCGCCGTCAATGGAGTCACTGTTGGTTTCTTCTTCTTCTTCTTTAACAAATTCCCCCATTTTCTCTCCATCCAAACACGCCCTTATTCCTAAACCCCAAAACCTCTCCTTCAACTCTAATGCTCGCTTAGCACTGGTCATCTGTGCAGCTCAGCAGATGAACTCACCACCCTCTACGGCGGCGGCGGAAAAGGAGGTGAAGTTATGGGGTGGACGTTTCGAGGAGAGCGTCACTGATGCCGTTGAGAGCTTCACTGAGTCCATTTCGTTCGATAAAGCTCTCTACAAACAGGATATTATGGGTAGCAAAGCTCATGCGTCAATGCTCGCTAAACAGGTTAATTTATACGTTTTCCATTTCTGGGTATTACCAAGATTGGTTCTTTTCATCAAGGGGTTTTCTTTTATTCACCAATAATTAACATTAGCAGTTTAAATTGCTCCAAATTGTGTTAATTTATTCCAATGAGGATAGAATGGTGTTTCCAATGTATGTGGATTTGCAATAATGTTGCAGGGATTGATGAGTGATAGTGATAGAGATACTATTATAAAAGGTCTTGAAGAGATAGAGAGGCAAATTGAGGCAGGTCAATTTGTATGGAGGACAGATAGAGAGGATGTGCATATGAACATTGAAGCAACTCTTACTGATTTGGTTGGTGAACCTGCCAAAAAGCTTCACACTGCCCGGAGTAGAAATGATCAAGTTGCAACTGACTTTCGCTTGTGGTGTCGTGATGCTATTGATGGAATTATTTCACGCATCAAGAATCTTCAGGTCATTTGCTTTATATTTTGTGTTATTATCATTTGGAGGTTCAACACAATATTCATGTTCTTCATATATTTGGTCTGCAAATGTTTTTCATATTATGGGAAGAAATTGTGAATTGGGAGCAAAATTGATCAATTTGTGTGTTGCTCAAAGGTTATTGTGCACTCATGTGTTTTTTGCAACATAACCTGCAGATTGCACTGGTTGAGTTAGCCCTCCAAAATGAGGGTCTTATTGTTCCTGGATACACTCATTTGCAAAGGGCCCAACCTGTTCTATTGCAACACCTTCTCTTAGCATATGTTGAACAGGTTAGTAGAATTTGTCTAACTTCATTGCTTATGTCCTATACTTAACACATCATTTTATTTATTTATTTTATAATGGTGCGCTCACTTGGACTATTCTACGGGGTATCTGCTACCTCCCTCCAACACTTACATCATTTTATCATCATATGAAGCGTGAGGAAGTGAAGATCACTTGAAATGCTTGTGTATGCATCAAAAGAGATGGAAAAAATAAGCTATTTCTTGTGGCAAGCCTCAGACAGTACCACAAACTTTTACATTACTTTTCCTTGAAATTCAATGTCTTCTTACCTCACTGGCTTCCAGGATGTTTAATTAGTTAAAACATGTCCATTTGAATCAGCTTACTAATGGGTGTTAGATCTTTCAAGAGAAATTTTTTTGCAATGACTATTCCAGATGGAGCATTTTCTCATATTTGTCTTTTGAAGAACTCTTTGCTCGGTATGCAAGTGCACCGGTAACTTGCTTGTTGCATATAGATCCTCAACATAATTGCACACTATAATTTCTGTGGAAGGAGTACTGGTTTTCTCTTTATGTGCTTATTAGTCGTATTGTTTTTTGTTGTTTCTTTTTCGTTCTTCCTTCTACCTTTTTCCTTTTATTTATTTGAATTCTTAGAACGAACTTTGCTTTCTTACTCGTTTCTGCACTCACTTTGTCTCTTTATCATCTAGCCACCATGTTCTTCTTCGCTTTGGATGCCAATGTGGCCCTTTTCTGCTAGTTCAATGGCTTCATTGAGCTGTGCTGGAGCTTAAGAATATTAAACCTACATGTTACTGATGACAGAAGAATAATTTATTTGCAGCTTGAGCGTGATGCTGGTCGCTTATTAGATTGTAGAGCAAGGGTGAATTTCTGCCCTCTAGGTGCATGTGCATTAGCTGGCACTGGTCTTCCCATTGATAGGTTTATGACGTCTGATGCATTGGGATTCACTGCCCCCATGAGGAACAGGTATTAATGTATGATTTATTTCATCTAATTATATGTTTAATACCAATGGAACTTGCAACGTTGTTGAACTTCTACTTATAGTAACAGGTGTACTGTATTTTCGTTTTCTTTACTTTTCTTTGGAAAGGGTTGTGGGGAGAAGGTGTTTTGTGCTATTTTTGTTTTTAGGGAATCAAGTTATAACTGATAGGAACCTTTTCTCTTTGGTAATTATCCAACTTTTGTATTAATCACTGTGAAGAGAATTACAAAACCATAGCATAGCCTAACTCATAGAAACCTATTGCCACCAAATTTGGCCCGATAAGTGTAAGTCTCAAGCTAATTGATGTCAATAAACTAATGATTTATCGAAAAACCTAGTGTGTTCTCTTAAGATTATTTGGAAGAAGAAATACTATTTTGCTTATATTCATTTTTTATTTGGAAGAAGAGATCCTTACAGTCTTTTTTCATGCTTCTGTTGTAATCATTTGCTATTACCTTCTGATATCCTGTATGTCCTTGGACTTAGTTTAGTAGACCTGACGTAGTACTAGCACTTTCTGTGTGGATAATCTGCATTTGCATTAGCTTCTTTCTGACAATTACATATGGCCCTTTCAATCATGGTGACAATGTTTATGTGCAATAGCATTGATGCAGTTTCAGATCGAGATTTTGTGCTGGAGTTACTTTCTGCTAATTCCATCACTGCTGTTCATCTCTCTCGCCTGGGTGAAGAATGGGTATTGTGGGCATCCGAAGAATTTGGCTTCTTGACCCCTAGTGATAAAGTTTCCACTGGAAGCAGTATAATGCCCCAAAAGAAGAATCCAGATCCAATGGAGCTTGTTCGTGGAAAATCTGCTAGAGTCATAGGGGACTTAGTTTCACTTCTTGTGTTATGCAAGGGACTTCCTCATGCTTACAACCGGGATTTGCAGGTAAAGTAGTTTCCTGGAAGGCCTAACAGTGAGGCGGCCATCCAATTAGTTCTGTTATGTTTTCCTGCTTCACCATCTTAATCAACATATTCTGTCTCTGCATAATTCTAACTCTTATATCTTTTACCTCTTATTATATTAAATAGGAAGATAAGGAGCCTGTATTTGACAGTGTCAAGGCAATAGTTGGGATGCTCGAGGTCTCAACGGAGTTTGCACAAAATATTTCCTTTAACCGAGAGAGAATACAAAAGGCTCTACCAGCAGGTCATCTTGATGCCACTACACTCGCTGATTACCTTGTGAAAAAGGCAAGTGATTTCCCACTCCGATAATCTTTGACTTGTACCTTCTCGTGTTATTTTGACGCATAATTAGATTGGTTTTCTCTGCAAATGTGAAGGAAATAGTTCTTGTACTGAAGTGGCATTCAACCTATGACATGATAGAACTTTTGCCAAATTTTCGTAATGAATCCCAGATATCCAGGACCTTTAAAAATTTGCTATCAAACTAACCCTGCCATTTTCAACTAAGAGTACCGTTGACATTGTATTCCCCTCGCAGCTTCACAAATTATTACAAACTCTTGGTTGATGAATAAACTTGTAACTCAATGGAATTTCTTGGTTCATTCCAAGTTTGTTACACAAGTGATCATTTACTTTAAGAACACAATCCATATAATTAGAATGTCTTGATAATGATGAAGTTGTGATATTTTATTGCAGGGAATACCTTTCAGAACTTCTCATGACATAGTTGGGAGGGCTGTTGCTTTATGTGTTTCCAGAAACTGCGAGCTTCAAGACCTTAGCCTTGACAAGTTGAACAGCCTAAATCCAATATTTGACAAGGATGTCTATGAATATCTAGGGGTAGAAAATTCAATAAAGAAATTCAGATCATATGGTTCCACAGGTTCAGAATGTGTTACTGGTCAGCTTGATTACTGGATTGATAAGCTTAGTATCAGCAGAGAGAGGTAATTGTGTAGGGAATACTCCACAGTAGAAAATTCTATGGCTTGTCGTCCGTCATACAGCTCATAAGAATTTGGAGGGTTCAGTGGAAGAGGGCCTAACGTAGTTTTGTAATCTCTCTAGAGATATATTCATATGATTACTTTCACTCAAAATATTAGCATCAAGAAGTTGATATTCTTGTGGTGAATTGAATATGACTATTTGAATTGGGGCATATGTTTGACAACCATAGTAAATTTTTGTTGTGATATAGTGTAAATTATTGGAATATCTACTAAAATGAACTTGGAAATAATTTTGGGTTTCCATTTTAGCCGTGGCTATTTTTTATCAGATAAAAAGAAGTCAAAATTGAAGAATTTTAGTAGTCTAGTTGGTTGGCTACTTGAATTTACACATTATTTGTAAGAAGTCAACTAGTCTCGGGTGGAATTTGGCATGTCACTAAAGAAACTTCCCAATGGCAGATTTGGGCTTTACTTGCACATGAAGTACAGCACTAAACATCTTGAGCTTCTATGCACGGAAAAACAATCAATTTCTCACTTAAATATTGGAAAAAGTTTGAAGAATTACAACAGAGATGCTCTTCAGATTAGAGCCTCTTAAGTGTCCTAACAGAAAGATATGATCAACTGAGGTACCTCTTTTTCAGGTTAGGAAAAGATTAGCCATACAAAAATCAAGTGGCAGACTAAACCTCTATACATACAATTTGAATCAAACAAATGGAAATCATGCTCCTCAATTTTCTTTCTCATCCGATGCCTTTGCCTGCCGTAGAGGACTCTTAGGAGCTGGAGGTGTTATCAGGTCAACAATTGAATCATTAGTCTCGGAGTTCCTTTCTCTTAAGGTGTTCCCATTTGTTAATGCAGAACGCATGGCTCTGGGTAATTTTAATGCAGGAGTATCAATCTCACCAACATTGTTTTCTGTTTTTACTGATGCATCAGCATTGCCAGGTTGAGATGTTTTTGGGGCATCTCCATTGCTTGCTTGAGTCGTAGGAACAGTAGGAACAAGTTGAATTGTTGATTTACGCCATTGCTTCCGCTGATTGGGTTTTGGTGCATTTGATTTCGCCTGTAAAATTACAAATTCACATTAGTTTGTGCAGAAGGAATTCGAATAGATCAGCACACCGGCTACACAACACCAAGAGCTGCCTGTTGTTTTAAGGAATTGTGACATCATTGCATAAACAGAAGAAAGGGGGAAGGGGGGAGCAGCGGGTGTGCTTACTCTGGTATTTCCAATATCAGATAGAGGTTTTCTTTTTGTTTCGCCCTCATCCTTCGACTGTATGGGCTTTTCAGAAAACGCATTCTGAAGTAACATTGCGCCTTGAGAAGCCAGTGCTTGACTACTGTCTGCTTCATCAGCTCCCAATGTGTTTCCTTCACCACCTACAACATCTAATGAGGGTAACTGTTTCTTGGCAGAAGTCTCTTTGTTGCTGCACTTTATAGGGTCACAACCACATGCCACCCCACAAGAACCTCCCGCAGCCCGGCATTCGCATCTGTTTGTCTTGCATGAAGATTTTTTACTGCACGAACAACATACTAAACCATAATCAGTGTCAAATCTGTCTTGGTAAGAACAATCTGAATCAGATGTATCCATATCTTCTTCCAGCTCAGTCTTGTTCCATCCACCATTGCAGATTAAGGAACTCCGATTCCCCTGCAGAAAGGGCTGGCACATGTTAGCAACTCCTAATACAAGTACACCCAAAATTGTCAAGTTATTCAAGGGTCCAAGGTAAATGCCTTTTGCCTCAGGTCATACTCATGACCGTCAATGCTGCTTAGCACATTAGAGACACAGCTTTCTGTCCTTCCAATGGGGTGTTCTAAAGCCAATTTCTGCAAGCAATTCAAACAATAAAACAATTAAGCACGAAGATGAAAGATTTTGTATCCAACTTTCGCTACAATCCCATTTGAAAAGGTTGAGGTCATATCAATAGCAAAAAACAGCTCATCAGCAATGCAGCAGACAAACCTCTATGCTAGACTATGAACATGCACAATTACAAATTGTGTTCACTCTCACCAACTCCCCGACATTTAAGGAAGATAGAATTATGACAGTCCATATTATACACTAGGCACTTGTACAGTCATCACAAAATATGCCTGCTCAAACACATTCTCCTATTTAACTATTTCACATCCATCAGTTCCTATTAAGAAACCTTGACAACATTACACTTGCCTTGGTAAAAGATATAACAATTAATAAAACTCAACACTTGAAGTGAAGACAATGTGTCGATTTGAAAAATAACTTAGTTTCTTCTATTCGTCAACAAATGCAAATTAATAAGAAGCTACTCAATCAATATTCTACTAATTCATTCAAAAGATGTACTGACCATCAACTTTTCCTGCTGAATCAGTTCACTGTTTTGCGACTCTAGCTGTCTCAGTTCACTCTTTTGCGACTCTAGCTGTCTGACCAAATTTACGACCTTTTCCTTCAACTCCCGGATTTCAGCATCCTTTTCTCTGCATTCAACTTCTCTATCCCTTAGCTGGCATCTACAGGAAACCAGAACCAAGACAACAGTTAGAATTTATTTCAGAAAAGTTAGCGTGAAGCAGAGACTTGTATGTTTTAAAGACATTTACCTAGAAGATGATGCAAGGTTAAATAAAAAGTTCATAATATTTTTTGCATCCGCAAGAGATCTGACTTGGTTCCATCTGCCCCTACCACTAAAGGTACGCTCACGCTCTTCTGCTTCTGATAACTGTGATGCCATGGAGACAAGTGTGCTAGATGAAGTGGCAAGCATGTTTTCAAGTGCAAATATCCTGGAATTTCTTGCACCCGGAGACATTTTCTGGGGGCAATCACTGCAAAAGCAAATTATATAGAAGTATTTAAGTTAATAAGAGTATAAGCACTGTAAAATGCCCTTCGCAGAAAGAATACACTTCACAAAACTTATTGCCAATAAATTTTTTACCTTAAGGTTTTCAGCTTCAACTCAGCAACCTCATTGGCCATTTTTGCTCTCCTGTAGTTCAAAATTTCACATAAATTATGGAAGTGACAAAATTGCCATGCAAGCTCTCTGCTCTATATTTTGTTTTGTTTTATTTAAAGAGCAAGGCTATCTATAATATCCAAGCTACATAACAAATATTCAAAAATTTACTATAATAATACAAATATAAAGTGTGTGAGAAACTGGACGTTTTATTCTAAAAACGTGAAACATACACAAAAAGATGAAATATTCAAAGATCATAGGCTATCAATCCATGCTGGTACATTAAGGCTTGATACAGTTTCCAAATGGAGAGAGTAAATGACTGAACAATCTTGCACTACCAAGGAGCGTTAAGGTTTGTATCCGTAGATTCATAAATTGGGTGGATTTGGTAAGAAGAGAATCTTGTCCATCTAGTTCCAATGGACACAAAACATAATACAATTCCGGTTTTTCTCATTTCTCCCAACCAAAGTCAGAGACCGAGCTGACCCATTATTTTGGCGGGTCAAAAAATAGTCATCCCAACCCACAACTACGCGAGCTGTGGGTTGCACTGGGTCAAGCCATTTTTTTAAAAAGAATATAATTATTTTTTATAATTTAAATTCTAATTTTAATATGTTAACATAAATATCGACATACAATATTACATGGTGTTTACTATTTGTTAACCAAGTCTCACATTCATAAATAAAATAATTTGAATAATACTTATTAAGTTTTACCTCAAGTAAAGATTTGGTTGTATGACTACAATCTGAAATCATTGTCGTTATATGTAAATTTTTTGGATACGCACGTACAAGAAAATATTTTTAATATTTAGTTTTTTGAACTGTATAATATTTATATCCACAGTTTAAGATTTTAAGTTTAGACTCCTTTGGTTATTTTTAGTATTTTATTTTATTTTATTTGACCCATGGGCCATACCAACTCATATTGCTCAAGTCTTTAAGCTAACGGATTTATCCCAGCTGAGCTAAAAAGCCCTATTCTTAAATGGATAAAAATCTTAACTCTAACCCTATCAAATTGGGGGCTGGGCCATTGACAGCTCTACATAAGAATTTGTACTCTCAACCACTCACATTATGTTAGGTCTTAGAAACCTAATCATGTCAACTATACTGCCAAGTTTTTTGATAACTAGTGGCACTTCAAATGACCCAATTCCTGATGCTCCACAATAACAAAAATATATTCCATTGCTTCTAATGTCTATAGAAGTAAAATAGGGACGGAAATAATATATAGAATCCTGCTTGGATAAGGATTATAATGTAGTGTCTATGAATAGGACTCAATGGAAAAATGTAAATAAGCAATTCAATCAAAAAACAATTCTATATTTCTCAAATGCTATTTGAGCTAATAGTGAGAAACATCAAGTGAAAGAAAATTAGGTCAAAACTCCTATCATCAAATCCTTGCGTCCACCTCGTATTCGTCAGTGTTGAGCGAAAACCAACATCACCACGAGGACCCCCAGCCTCTCGCGATCATAATCCATAAAATTACATAGGCTATTTCCACGCCACCACCCACAACTATCTCTATTTCTATTGGTGTTGAGCAAAAATCACTACCAGTTTATCACCGATAATTATCTGGATGGTATCGCTAATTTGAAGCAACATCTCTTTCAGCTCGAATCGCTGCATCCAGCTCCTCGATTGGCCCCCTTAGTTTCACTAATTTTCAAACTAAAGTCCTCAACCACAGTATTATTTAAATATGGAGGTTGTTCAGTCCATATCAGGTTTTGAAACTGCTAAAGTTGTTGTCATATGAACAAGAGGTCACTGGTTGAAACCTTGGAAACGACCTCTAGCAGAAATGCAAGGTAAGCCCATGCACAATAGATCCTTGCATAGTGGGAGCTTTAGTGCACCGAGCTTGCCCCTTTTTTTTGCAATGCAAGTATACTTTTAAACATTCTTAAGGAGACAAGAATGATGGGATGTAGACCCATTAACATTCTTATAGTGAGTGTTGTAAGTTAACTATGACCTTCCCCTATGATAGTCATTAGGATACAATTGTTCATATTATGTGATATATAACGTCAGCTCTAGGTGAAGGATTACTCTTTCAGGATCGAGTCCATGAGCATATCATTGGATATACAAACACTGATTGGGTAGGATCATCCTTGAAGAGTAATAAACGAAGTGTTGTTGCAAAATACCGAACAATGGTTATAACAACTTGTGAGTTTGAATTAAACAGTTGCTAAGCAAACTAAAATTTGGAGAAATCAATCAAATAGAACTTGAGTGTAATAACCAAGTGGCCCTTCATCTCACATCAAATCTGGTATTTCATGAGAGGACTATGCTCATTGAGATTGGCTATCACTTTGTTAGAGAACAACCATTCTCGAAGATATTGTTACAAATTTGTGAGGTCACATGATTAGCTTCTTTGATATCTTCACTTAAGTCCCTCATATCTGTAACATGCTCGGTGCATATGGCTTGTATGCACCAGCTTGAGGGGAAGTTATTAGAATTAGAATCGGAAAAGGGCCAAAAATATCCTTCGACTATTCGAAAAGGTTTAAATATACCAAAAGGTGGATTGAGGGATATTTTTAGCCCAAGGGGTGGATGAGGGGTATATTTAAACCTTTTCGAATAGTCCAAGGGTATTTTGAGCCCTTTTCCGAAATTAGAATAGGAAATGGTATATTGAAAACTACTTGGACAATAATTTTGATGTAGTATCTATAAATAGGGCTCAGTGTAATAATGCAGATATACAAGTCAATACTCGCTCTGTCTCATTTTATGTGGCACCCTTCCTTTTTGATCCGTTCCAAAAAGAATATCACCTTGCTCTAATTGGAAATAATTTAACTTTAAAATTCTTCTTTTACCCTTAATGAATGGTTCTCAACCACACAAGTATCTAAGAATTGTTTTAGACCAAAAATCTTCATTTTTTCAACACCGAGAAGTCAAAGGATGTCACATAAAAAGGACTTTGAGGATGCATCAACTGATAAGGCTAGCATGAATAAGAGGAAAGGAGATTCAAAAAATAGGCGAATGACTTGAACTATGTAGATTGGATGTTTACTTGAACAGTAAGCAAGAATCGGAAATCTTGAGGCCAGGACTCAAATGGATTGGCATGGTCTAACATTAGATTTGTTTGAAAACTACCAAGGTGGTATTTATTCAATCAAATATTACACGACAACCCAAACTAATTGACTTTTTCAGGAAAGGAATGAATGCAGGCAAGAAGTCTAATCCATTGATATTGCCAAAAAGAATGTATCCATTTAAGTGCAAAAGACTTAAAATAGTAGATGCACACAATCTGGACAGAAAGGCAACAACTAAAAAACTTTCAAGTGCTAAATAGAGAACATTGACAAGTTCATCCAATCATGATGAATTGACAAACTTACTCTTGCATCTGGCGCTCATATTCTGACCGCACTTCATGCACCCGGACGGTAACTTCAAGTTCATGTTCAATTGCTTGCATCAATGCCTGTATGGAAAAACAGATAATTAACTGGGTGCGGAAATTTATGTTCCCAAAGGTCTGGATGATATTTTCTATGAACAAGAAGAATGGTCTTGTAATCTCTCTATGAAGGAAATTTTTGTGATGAAAAAGAAATGCAAAAATAACCCCTTCTTGGCACTGATACCTGGAATCCTGCAGCACTAGCACTTCCGGAACCTGCAGCATCACGCGATGTTTTTCGAGACTCTAACAACTCCTTAAGCCGTTTAGTGGCCATAGCAGCTTCTTCAGTTTTCCGCTGCAACACCTGTATACCGTTTAACGTAAGCCACGTGACACTTTAACAGCAGAATGGTTAACAAACTAATCTTTTACCATCTTTTGCCTCTGGTTCAGTGCCAAGAGCTTATGCATCTCATATTCATTTCTTCTTCCCTCCTTCTTAAGCTGTTGAGACAAGGCACAACATAGACAGTTAATCATAAAAAGAATGATCTTCTCAGCAATAAAAGGAAGTTTACCCTCTGGATACGAGATACTGTGCTATGTACATCTTTAATAATCAAGAAAATGAACAAACATTGTCATTTAGAATAGAAAAAAAAAAGGCAAAGTGAAATGAAAAAAGTCATTGCATGTTACTAATTAAAAGAGAAATATGCTTATTAGATGAATTGAATAAAATAGGGATTCTAGACCTATATTACATAAGCGAGACAACACACGCAGAGGAAGGGGAGGATTCTACTTCTAACTGCAGAAACAAATTTTATCTTACAAGTCTGTCCTGAATTTTCATGGGAAGCTAGAAAATTTAGGAGCCCAACTTAACATGAATGCAAGTTTCATTACATAAGACTTCTGAAATAAGACCCAAAAATTAAATTAACAGTACCTGAAGAACCTCCTTTTCCCTTGAAGCTTTCCACAACCTGAACTGCTCAGATTCTTGTTTTATCTTTTGTTGTAATTGAACCTAGATAAAGAAAAATGAATCAACTGCATGAAAGGAAATGTTCTTTTACATTTGAAAGTGCCTGATATATATAATAATTAGTACCTTCTGTGTCTTAATTCTGTGGATTTCATCCTGAAGACGTTTTGCTGCATCATCGCTCTTCTGTTTTTGTCTCAAAAGCTGAGATTGAGCATCCTGTTTCTTCTTCAACACAGCAACCTGCAGATGCAATGAATTATATCAGGCAATGTTTTTCATAGTACAGTTAATGCGTTTTCCTTGCAGTTGGCTGGAGGAGGATTAAATTGAAGAAGACAATGTCTTGATCGATACCTGTGATTCTAGAAGATTTAATTTCTGAAGATAGTCTTCCTTCAACTTTTGAGCACTTTCATCAGAATTTGATGAAATGTTAGAAAGGTTGCGCTGAAGAGATTCAATTTCTTTCTGCATCAGAGTGTAAAATCAATAGTAAGAAAAGGAGAAATCATGAATAAACCTTCAGTGTCAGCAGATGGAGCATTTTACTCACCTGCAGAACTTTCTTTTCCAGTTCCAGTTCATGGACCTTTTTCTCATAATGTTGCTTTAAAACTGAGGTATCAACTGCCGCGAACCTCTTCATTTCAGCCTGTAGTAGATGAGACAAGAAGTTGAAGAGAAAAGTGAAAAGAATATTAAGCAACAATAGTTGTGTATACATTTTTTTGAAATTATTGTTCACATTGTAACCCAACTAAATCCATTAATTACCTTAAAAAGAAAATTTCAAGGAACAAAAAACTTGCAAAGCTTAATGCTGTCTATTGCTTTAAATGAATAAAGCAATCTCCGTTTTATGGTTTGTGTTCCCTCTTAAACGCTGTCTAATGCTTTAAACAGAAGTATGAAGGTGTCTAGTTCTTCACCCTTTTGTTAAAGGTAACACCTACTTATTTAAGAGGACATATCTATTTCACTGCAACAACAACAGCATACCCAGTGAACTCCCACTAAGTGAGGTCTGGTAGGGTAGTACGCAGACCTTACCACTACTACGTGAAGATGGAGAGGTTGTTTCAATAAGATCCTCGACTCAAATACATCAAACTCAAATAGAAGAAAAGGAAAACAATAAAAAAACATAACAGTTAATAAGAAAAATCTTGTAAGGTCTACAAGGTCTACAAGAAAGAAACAATAATAATAGCAAAATTGTGTAATAATCGAAACACAATAAACAACTTTTGGAAATAACTACAAAATCATGGTTACTACTATGACAGGCACTAACAATTCTAAGCCTTTGCAAGGCAAGAGTATGTCCTCGGTAATATGAAGTTGTGTCATTTCCTGTCTAATCACCTCTCTCCAATATTTTTTCGACCTATCTCTACCTCTCCGCGTACTCCCTACAACCAAACTCTCACACCTCCACTGGGGCATCAATATATCTTCTCTTCACATGCCCAAACTATGTGAGTCTCGCTTCCCTCGTCTTGTCCACCACAGAGACCACTCCCACCTTCATTGACTTGTTAAAATAAAAATACTACTCAGGTGACTCCATAGTTACAAGGTTCTGCCAAAACAGCTAAGGTCACTAAGAGATCTCTCCAGCCTACACCCTTCAAAGTAGATCTCTCTCTCAATTCCAAGAAGTCTCCCAAAGTTAAAAGCTTAGGCCTTAGGCAGCTCGATTCTCTTGCAATAACTTAAATGAGGAACCACACTAATTGAAGAGCAGAATTTTGTTTCCGCTGACTAACAGAATTTCCATAAACTACTTCTATAAAACAGCATCAGGATTTGCGAAAGTTACCTCCTTCTGTTCGAGTTTTTTGTCTAACTCCTTAAGCTCCATATCCAGTTTTTCTTGAAGAGAAGAATGTTCAAGCTCTTTCTCCTCCACTTCAGCCTCACCTTTACAGAGCAAGTTTCAATCAGATAAGGTCCCTGATAGGGCTAGGACAAAGTGATTACTATTGGAATCAAACAAGATAAAGATATGAATAAAAGGGACAACCCAGAAGACCCACTAACAGCAGCTATATCAAATGTTTATTTGGCTATCATGCATTATTTAATAACTGCTTACCATTTATATCTACACTTCTGATGTCAGAATCCTCTGAACATGAACCCTTTGATAGAACCTCACCATAGTCTAACCCAAGATACTCAACAGGTTCACCATGCTTTGAATTACTGGAGCTCTGTGAGTGAAGCAACTCTGCTTCTAGTTCTTGAATTCTGCTTACATACTTCTTCACCAAATCCAAATCCTAGAAGAAAGAGATCTCCAGAAGCAGATCAGAAATTCTGCTAACTTACTAATAATGTGAAATAAGTTTCAGTGGTAGTGGAGTCAAACCTGATCAGAGTTGTCTATCTCATTCCAAGGCCTTCCATTTTTCGAAGACTCAATCTTCAAGATTAGTCTATCCCTTTCAACCTGTCATATCAGATCCTTATAAGAGATTTCCAGCGTCAAATCATTTTACAATTAATTTTTAAAAAATTGCTAGTAAACAAACCTGGGCATTAATAGCACTTTGTGTTAATTGTTCACAGCGAATCTGGCGTTCTTTTACCTCCTTATGTAGCTCTGCATTGCTTGCTTCAAGCAAAGAAATCTTGTTCTTAAGAATCTGCCCAACAAACATAGAAACTCGAACAGTCAAAGGCTAGCACTGATGTGTCAGAAATCTCTTGCCAAAAGGGTTGGTACAGACAGATAGTAATGTAGACCCTCAAGAATAGTAGTAGGTGTCTTCAATATGTGCAAATAGTCCTATAAATGTTGGAAATTCAGTCCTTTAGGTGTGTTCAGTATGAAGAAAAATATTTTCTTGGAAAATGCTTTCTAGGAAATATATTATCCTAAAAGCAAACAAATACTACGAGAGGTGGGTGTGGGAGGTAGGGGTGGTGGGGATGGGGGTGAAAATGAGGTGTGTTGGAGGGAGAGAAGGACACAATCAATGTGGAATGCCACTTGTGAAACTTGTTTTCCCTACTTCCACCATAAAGTCATTTCCTCATTTTTAAGGAACTAGTTTTCCTAGTAAAACTGTTTTCCAAAATTTTTGACCAAACAAACATAGGAAAATTAATAAATATTTTCCTTCATAACAAACACACCTCATTGATCACTAAAAGAATATTTTACCTGGAGTTCTTCAAATGGTGAACCAGAATCTCCACGAACATAAAGAAGCTCGGCTTGCAACTGCTCAATTTGGCTCCTCATTCTTTGCATTTGAGCTGCCATTGGGTCACGGTTGACCTGCAAAAAAGGGAATAGGTTCAGAAACAACAATGAAATGTTGATTTTGTTAAGCAAATTTGAACTTACGATAGCCTTGTTCTGAATGTTGCGAGCACGATTTGCATACTTCAAAGTATTTAGGGTCTCCTCTGCATTGGTGTCAGCAGGACTGACACAAGCTGCATTCATTTGAGTAAGAACAACATTACTTATAGTAACAGAAATATAGTGGCAATCTTGTAAATTAAAATTAAGCAGTAACTTTACTGCTTTTAATAGTAAATAGATACCAATCATAACTGTCTTGCTGTTTCCTCCAAGTGAGTCCTGAAACAAATGTATGCACAAATTACTTTAACAGAACATTTACTTCCAACTACTAGCAATTATTTAATATCGATTTCTCCTGTTTTAAGGAGAATTTCCTTATACAAGTGTCAGAGTAAGAATTCTTGAGCTATTTTTCTTTCATTTGGTTTCTTTTCTCTTCAGAGTAAAAAAACTTGCACTGCTCTGTATGCAAATCTCCAATTGATTTTGGTCTTCAAATGGACGAGCAGATTGAAGAGTTGGTTACTGACTCATGGCATCCGACGTGATTCAGCTTAGTGTATATTACATTATATAATTACATTGCAAACGGCAATGAAGAAAGCAAGTCAAAAGCAGAAACCAGTGAATGCTGCAGAAGTCCATACCTGTAAGAGACGTGTTAGCTTGCTATCTCTGTATGGGATGTGGGCACCTTCTTTCCGCTTCTTCTCATCACCAAGGGCACTGATTACATTGCCAAGAGCAAGCAATCCCTTGTTGATATGTATGCCTACACCAAAATGCTGAGACGATGAATACTGGATATGCATATTTTATGATAGTAGCTGAGAGTAGGAGAAATTATCCATCTAGTCAGTGATTTCTCAACTCAAATGGTAGTGTTACAAAATAAATACATAGTACAGTCATATTTCCAAAAATATAATTGTCATTACCCTCTCGCAAACGCATTTCGTCAGCTCCAGTTCGCTTTGCTCGCTCTGAACCAGCTAGGTCAACCAAATGAAGCTTGGCACATAATATGTCATCAGCGTCATCATTCGTTGATCCACTTGAACAATTGGATATTTTCTTTTGTTCCAATGATATCGTAAAAATGGCATGTGACCGACTGTTGACATAAGCAGAAAATAGGTAACCCCGCAACTAGAACCAGAACATGTTATAATAGAAACTTAAGTATGGTCCATTAAAAATAAACAAAGTCATTCCTAAGGTGATGTATACCTTGATTGACTATTCATCTTTGTGCTTCCAGTGGCTCGTGCCACTGATCCTCGCAGCAGGAAGCTCGCCATCTCTTCTTTTGTCCTAACTTCTGCCTCCGTGACACCTGCCAGAGTAATTCCTCCATGAACAGTTTCCCTTATTTGAATGGGAACCCTAGCAGGAGCCCCTGTAGGCTTCGCTGCCCCATCAGCTTTGCAGAAGGCTATTGCATTTTGATCCAACAAATCAAACACTTCTTCTTTAAAAATCTGCAAGAAAAAGAGAATTGACAGATAAACACAGCATATCATTTTTATCTTGCAAGGACATATATTGAATGAAATACCAGAGTTCTCTTTCCATACCTCAATGAAGGACACCCTGATCAGAAATTCTGTTGACTCCTTCATTGCCTCTGCTCTTGAGAATATAGTATCCATAACCATTGGGATCACTCCACCAGTCTGCTCTTCACCATTATAATTAGTGCCCATTGTATAAGTTTTCCCAGAGCCCGTCTTCAACACACACATTATTGCAGAATGCATATAGTTAGTTTCTTATGTCAAAACGGTACACATTCAATTCAAGGACATAAACAAGATCAAATAGAGCTATGTAACAACAGGAAAAATTCAAGTAAATTAAACCTAGAAATGACCAAGAAATGAACAAAAATACTGGCACCTTACCTGACCATAAGCAAGCACGGTCCCATTGTAGCCCTGGAACAACGCATCCACAAGAGGCGCAACACATTCATCAAATATACGTGAGGAAGCATAGCCTCCACTCCCAAATATATAATCAAATGTGAAAACATGTGATCCAATTTGCACCTGTTTGTGGTCAAGAACATCAACAAAAGCCAAATCAGTGTAGAGATCATATGTCTGATGTGATCAAATATGATTGATGAACCTCATTAATCCACAACATTGCACAATAAAATTTACTAATAACTCAACTCTGAAATACTAAAACTTTTGAAATGCAACAAGTGCAATTATTTAAAATTAAAAATGCTCAATAGAACAAATTACAACTAAAAACATAAAAGTTGTACGATACAAAAGAAATTCCCCTGCTAAAATTAATAAAGTTAGAGAACCTGTGGTTCACCGGGAACTACTGTGACACAATCAGTGCACCCAATGAGAAGCTCAGAAGTAACTAGCGGTCTAATGTTCACAGCAACTCTCACACACTGTGACGTGTCCTTGGCCTCAGAAGTCTCCATTGCCACTTGATGTCAATCCTAGAAACCCAATCTTAAATCAGACCACACAATGGCAGCAAAACACATGGTCCTCCAAGAATCACCAATTAAAACAGTCAAAGGTTCCGGTTGGGGTTATCAAACAATATTTTCCATCTATGCAGACAAGTCAGCTAAGAATACAAAAAATAACCAGTTCTACCTCCATGCTTCTAGTCTTCTAGACAATCACAAATATGAACTCATGACAACAATCAAGAATAAGCATAAATGCTCAATCCAATCTCTAGCAGAATGAAGCAGTTCGCAAGATAGATATAAGGAACGAAACTGAAAATACACCTTGGAGACCACATAATAAATAGCAACCAAAACAAGCTCCTCAAAACATAAAAATACCGACTGTAACTATCAAAATTTCTAATTGAGGTTTCAAAACCACATTTTCGTATCAAAATCACAAAAATTACAGTAAATAACCAAAATTCTACCTCAATGCATCAAAACAACTACAAAATTAAACCAAAAAAATATGGACATCACTCAATTAGATATTCAATCTCGGACAGAAGGAACCCATTGAGATGAGGCAATGAAGCAAAAAGTTAAGTTCGGAGGCACACATACTCCATTTCCTCAGCTAGGGCTCCAAACATCTCATCCACCATTTTCCTACTATACAGTCACCAAATACACAAAAATAAACCATATTCTAAACTAATTATAGTTTCAATTCATAAATACAATCAACAATTAGCACAAAACAACCGCTAAATTCCAGATTCAACCTCCAGCAAAAATGAAGCCGCTCAAAAAATTGAGTACTCCAGTTAAAGCTCCACACTAACTACATTTTCCTTCTTCAAATCAGAGCAACACTAACCAAATTCTACCTCCATGAATCAATACAAACAGCAAAAATAAATAAATAAAAATGAAAACGAAATTACCTAGTAATCACAACCAGTAACTTTCCGATCAGAGATTCAATCTCCGGTGAAACGAATCCCAATCAGAAGATCGAGATGATGAATTAGTACCTGCGATGAGAGATTTGAGATGCCTGTTAGGGGGGTAGGGGGGAGTAAAAGGGGGCGGTATGCTGTTTTCAAAAAAATGTGTAACGGGAAGTGTCGTTTTAAATTGAATTTGTAGAAGAGATAGCGCTTTAGGTCCGAATTCAAATTTGTGTAAGTTGTCACGTGCCGTGCGTGTGAGTCGCGCCAGAGTGTTTTTGAGAATTATTTGAGTATTGTAATATTCTCTCAGTCTATTTTTAGTTGTTCACTGTACTATTTTAGTTCCTCTATCCCACTTTATTTATCATAATTTTTATATTTATAGTCAAACTATATAGACGTTGACTAATATTTTAAGATATATTTTTTATCATATTAATATGAAAAAAATTGCAATCAATAATATGTTTCTTATGGTTTTTTATAGGGGTGGCAAAATCAAATTCAACTCGTCCAACTCGTTGAAGTTTGGGCGGGTTAATAATTAGCTCAACTCATTTCAACCTATTTAAAATTGGGCTGATATACAACCCAACTTGACCTGAGAGAGATCTTCCAAAAATATTTTTAAAATATTTTTTCTTAATTTGATATATTTTATATAGTCATAATAAAAAAAATATAATTTAATTAAGTACTAAAATATTAAAAAGAATAAATAAAATAAGTAAAATTTAGTAAAAATTGGGCCGGGTTGGGTCTTGCCCCTCTCTCTAACCCATTACTCAACACGTTTTAATTCAACCCATTTTGATCCAAGCAAATTAGAGTTGAGTTGGGTCTTGACCCGTTTAAATTTGATCAAACTCGCCCAAATGTCGCCCCTAAATTTTGAATATTTAAATTTTTATTTTAAAATTAGTCAAATGGACTTTTGAAAAGCACAACATGACAACTAAAATGGGACAGAGGGAGTACTACTTGTTCAGTTCATAAAATCAATAAATAAATCATTTTGTGTTTATTTTACCTTTGTTATTAAATACTACGAGTAATATTTATTTTCATTGTTTAGATGACTTATATTTAATAAAGGTAATTTGATAAAATTATCTTTATTATTTATTGTAAATTAATTCATATGTCAAGTCAATCGTGGACAACTATATATCGTTAAACAAAGGTTTATATAAATTACTTTGAAACCCTGTTATCTTAATTATGAGGTTGATTATGACTAATGAGCAGAAATGTATACTTATTAATGTTAATTTAAAGTGAAACATCCATTATGATTTTTCGTAATAATTTTGAATTCTACTTATTTATTCTAATTATGTGTTGTAAAATGCAATAAAAATTGGACAAATGAACTTAAAGATCAAAAAATAATATATTAGACACATGAAATAATTCAAAAAATCGACCATATACTAATTTCGTCGTATATGCGTTGCACGTGTATATCTTGTCTGGAAATACAAATTATCGAATATACTCTTTAAGTTCAGTATGGGATAACTAAGATTACATGAAAGAAAAGTGTCAATATTAAATTTTAACTTTTTTTTTTTAAGTTAGGGATGTTTTGATAATTTAACATCTCAGTTTTGAAGTCCATGTTTTTAAGGTAATATAGATAGATATAAATATAAATATAGATATGAATATAGATACAAATATAAATATAAATATAATTAAGTGATCAGAACAAAATTTATTAGATTATTAAATTCTATTGTTAGATTATGACAATATAGTAAGATAATACTTTTAGATCAGCATGGTGTTAAAAATTAACAATGATATATACCTTCACTAAGCATCCTTACTTTAGCTATAAATTTTCTTTTTGTTACTTTAGGGTTCTTCTATTTATTTTTTTCTTTTTGTTTGATTAACAATTCATTTTTGAAAAATCTTTTTTTAACATTTTGCCTCACGACTAGTGGATATTTTGTACATGTAAATTTTTCTGATGTCTCTATTTAAATTTTAAACTCGACAAGAAAATCAATAGAGAATAATATCTTGTCAAAAGTGAGAGCAAAATTTTGATGGATCGTTAAGCAAAATTTTCTTAATATCGCATTATGATTATCGTAAAGAGCTTGATCATGAATCTTGACAATCATCATAATTTGTTGGATAAAAATTTCAGTAATGTTAGATATTTAATTGTTAACTTTATTAAGTGCACCACTAATTAGTGCACCACTAATTAGTGCACCACTAATCCAC
>JBCEWC010007496.1:0-21340 GCA_038996855.1 Solanum aculeatissimum | reverse complement strand
ATTTATTTATAAAGGTTTTATATATAGAGATTCTATAACTAATTAGAACCCATGTAAATTAGGATTTTCCTTAGCGGACGCAGATTTCCTGATTCAAATAAGGAAGAAGTAGAAGTAAATCAAATAAGGAAGATTTAGAAGTCCTTATTTTATCAATTCTTTCCATATATTTTAGAAGTTAATGTTATAAATATAATTAAATAATAATTTAAAGAAAATTTGTGAAAAGATGATTTTATCTAAATCATAGTCTTTTAATGAAGGACAAAAAGTTTAATCAATATTTTTAAGGGTCTTCACACTTTTAATATAGTAGAGATAGATATATATTTAAAGGTTGGGCATAGGCAATTTCATGTTAAAATGTCTGAAGTTTAACCTTACATATTCAAATTATAATTTCAATTAAAAAAATCTGAAAATAACTTAGCAAATTATTATATATTTAAAATCTTATAAAGTTCACAATTTCAATTAAAAAAAATCAAAATAGAGGGTTTTTCATGTTCACAACTTCAGTCAATAATATGTGAAGTTGATCTTGATAAATCATATTAAACTTGACACAAAAAAATATATTGGCCTTCATATGAGTACACTTCAATAAAAAATCTCTGAATTCATATGCGAAATTTCAAACTTCATTCGTGTTTGTCTGAAATATGCCTCAAGCTGATAAACTTGCAAAACAAATTCAACATCATACATAAATTGAAGCAAATGACCCCTCAAAGTGAACCCACAAGCCCATGGTCCAATAAGATGTTACATCATCCGAAAGATCAAGCTCATACCCCATGGCACATGGTATGTTGCATGATGAGATTGTTAAAGTGTAGTTTTAATGATTTGATAGTTTTGATGATTTGACAAACTCTAGGATGGGATTTGGTCCCATGATTGAACTATTGGTGTGCAGCTGAAAGTGACAATTGTAAAGAGTACACTGTCAGCAACCACTTTTGTTGGTGCTCGAGTTTTTGCACGCAGGCCTCTTGGCCAATAGATTTTCTCCAATATACCATGGTTATCCTATATTATGTCTCATCCACATTGACATAATGAGGGGTTTTAATTTTTCCATTCATCACTTTCACTATCATCTAAGCAAAAACTTTCTCCAAGAAATACCAACGAAGAGGCAGAAATGGATCTCAAGCATGCCATCTGAGTTTAGGTTGTCTCTAGTTGTATTTCTTTGTGCTTATCTTGTAAATCTACTCCTATATTATAAAGAATAGTAGATCTCTTCTTTCTCTTACCTTTTCAGATTTGAGTTTGTGGCTAGAGTTAGCCATTAAAATCTACATTAGCTAAAGTTAGTTGGTGTAGTGGGCAATAGAGTTATTGCTTAGTTGTGGCTAGAGTTAGCGATAGTTTTTAAAGTCTAAGTTGGTCTTTGTTGGAATGGTTTAGTGGATTGCTTTGCTGCAACTTAGTTGAAGAGGGTTTCACTTTCTTGTAAGAAGGAAAAAAGATTGGCGATGAATCATTAGATTGCAAGAGGTTATAATCATTTTTTGCTCCTTGAAGATAGTGAAATCGAGCTTAAATCATTTGAATTATGTCTTGATTTTTCCTCCTTCTAGCAAGGGGGTTTCCACATAAAAAAAAACTCTGTCCTTCTTTACTTGTTCGTTCTGTTCCTACATAGTTACTGTTTCTAAAAACCTGGTCCCTAACCGTAATAGATGCATGCAGAAGGCCACCAGAGATTATATGCCAAAGTCAAGTCAATTTGTCAATAAAATTGTTCGTATCAAATGTGCAAATAATACATTCTCGCTGTAGCGATGGCAGGCGGGGTGGGGCCAACTGCCAAGTGGGGGTTCACTGTTTAGGCTATGCGTACAGGGGGGGTTTAACACCAGAGGAGGGCCATGTGTTGGATAGATTGAATTTTTAAATTATAAAAAAAACAAATATGGGGCTGAACGGAATGGATCATAGATCTCTTTTACTAATCATAGTGTAACATATATTCTGCAATTAATAAACTAGAAGAAAATGACCCGTGTTAACAGTTTCAACGTTTATGGAAGATGCAAAACAGTTTCAATGTGGAAGAAAACTGTGAAATAACTTCTAAGCAGGTACAATGCAGGGAGGAGGGAGTTTATGAAGGTGAGGGGGCTGAACTAGACAGAGCGGTAATTAACGTCTTCACGGAATATATGGGTTTACCCTCAAACCATCTCGCCCTGTCCTGTTTGCCTTCCCTAAATATGGATGCAATTCGTTGAAGGATTAATGTGATTGATCCAGTTTTTCAAAACTTCATCTACAGACTACAAGATAACTATCTCTCTTGTGATTGTGATTTGTGAATAGAAATTTTTATAAGGCGAAAAAAATCATTCAATATTTTTATTTACTGAAGCAGAGCATAATTTACTTTAAGAAATGAAGTTTTAAGAGTTAAAACTTGATAAATTTTGAAAAAATTCTGAAAGTTGTATTTAAGATTTCAAAATTGAAGTTAAAATGGTAGTAGATTAATTTAATAATAAACATTTATTTAAAATAATCTTCAAATATTATTTTAACAAAGAATATCTAACCGGCAAAAGTACTGATCGAATATATTTAACCTTTGCATTGGAGACAGATGGTAATTAGGTGGTAGTTCAAAAATTCAACATTACGGAAATAATTAATTAGCACTACTATTATATTGTGTTAGTAATTTGAACATTTTAATATTATTAAGTTGTCTCAAATTCTAACATTAGACTTTGTTGCCTATTCTTTCTAGTGAAAACATTGGCAGAAAACTTTGGGAGTAATTGCTTTTTAGCAATTTATATGTCTGTTGATGGCATCAAATGCTAACTTTATTCTCATTTTATTTAGTGGTGAAGTAATGGTGGTCAACCATTCATCTTTTTACTTAAAATTCCTTTTTTCACTAACTTGTATAACCATTAGTTCTTGTAATCTCTCACTCATTATTCTACCTTTTTATTCTTGTAACTTATGTAACCTTTAGGCTAGTCATTTACCTAATTTACTGTCCATGATCTTCGTATTCATGACAAGGAAGAATTACTCACTATAGATAGCGGTGATTTTACTTTGTTTTGGGTAGAGAAAAAATAGACAAGAAAATATAGAGTGAAGAAAAAAATAAGAAGTATTATATTGTGTTTCTATTGAGGTTAGTAGTGAAAGAGAGAGTTGAGACAAAGATAATATTCTAAGTGTTCAACTATATTCACTATACAAAAGAGAATAATTATATGTTGAAGGAAGATGTTCTTTGTATGAAGTTTTGGACTCTTCAACTATTCCGGAGTTGTTTGAGTCATAAAACGTTGTTGGACTGTTGTATCCTAGAGGGGACAAGTCAAGTGTATTACTGCTTGAATCTCCTTAAAGAGAGTGAAATATTCGCGTCTCAGCCTAAATGAATTTTATTTCAATTTTGTCATTTTATTTCCAACTATAATTAATTTGTTATATTTGTGGTATATCCATATTGCTTGGTCATTTCGATTAGTATCATTGGGCACAGACATACTAGACCTTGTTAACAAAGAAAAGCATAAAAACAAAAGCGTACTAGTTCAGGCAAGCAAGACAAACCTTATCTAAGTTTAGAACAGTAACTGATTAAACAAATTTCTATTTTTATAGTAAGGAAAAAAAGAAAATACTTAAGCAGAATGTAGAGGAAGTAGAAAATTATTCTGAGCACACAAGTTATTTATGTGTTCTTAAGAAATTATTTTATTTACTTCTCTGTTGTCAAGAATTTTGTCATGATAGTCGTCTTATTTCATTCATTTTGGGAACTTTTTCCACAAATTTTTAAAAATGGAAAATTTAAATGTGTCATTTCAATTATTCTTGGGCTCCAACGTGTATTGTAACAAGTTAACAAAGAAAAAAGTAAAAATCAAAACGTGTTTCACGCATAAGAATCCTTAGAGATCAACAAAGTTGCTTCACTATAAATTCATGGGCTTAATGTTGTTCACAATACCAAAGAAAAACAAAGAGTGAAAAAAGAAGAAAAAAAATGGGTAGCATGGCTGAGAAATGGGAGGAACTTAGTGGGAAAAGCAATTGGGATGGGCTATTAAACCCATTGGATGTTGATCTTCGTAAATACATCATTCATTACGGAGAATTGGCTCATGCAACTTATGATACTTTTATAATAGAGAGAGCATCCAAATATGCAGGCGCTAGCAGATACTCCATGGAGAACCTTTTTACTAAGGTTGGACTTGACCCAAACAAGTATCGCGTGACCAAATATTTCTATGCTACTGCATCCATTCCACTTCCTGATGCTTTCATCTTGAAATCATTTTCAAGAGAAGCATGGAGTAAGGAATCAAATTTTATGGGATTTATTGCTGTGGCTACTGATGAGGGGAAAGTTTCACTAGGAAGGAGGGATATTGTGATTGCTTGGAGAGGAACTATACAGAAGTTGGAGTGGGTTAACGACCTTCAGTTTTTACTTGTCCCAGCACCCAAAATATTTGGTGATGGGGGTTTGCTTCCTTTGTTTAAACCTTTGGTGCATCATGGCTTCTATAACATTTATACAACAGCAAGTTCACGATCACAGTTTAATCAAACTAGTGTCAGAGACCAGGTACAGTAACTTGCTCAGATAATACATAAACAAGAATATCACAATTCTTTAATTACTTGTCAAATTTATTTGTTTCTTATTTCCCAAAAAGATAGGGGAAGGGGAAATGGGAAGGGAATGAATCAGCCCAAGTACTCAATCAATTGAGCTATAATTGACTTATGATAATGACATTTGAATTTTGACAAGACTTGGATGTTTTGGCTATGATCTCTCTCTCACTCTTGGTACCAATAAACAACCAAAATTTACATGTCCAAATGTCTAGAAGCCAATTACATAAATTAATCAAGATGATGTTAGGTTATAGGAAGCATACTTGCGATTTCCTTTGTTAAGGGACTTGCAAAAAAGGGTGTTTATATATATTTACACTGTCCTTGATAAAGCTAAAGAGTTTGATAATTCGTGGTTGTAGGTGATCAAAGAAGTAAAAAGATTGGTTGAGGAATATAAGGATGAAGATGTGAGCATAACAGTGACCGGACATAGCCTGGGTGCATCCCTTGCAACACTTAGTGCAGTTGACATAACTTTCAACAGAATCAACAAAACAAGTGATGGCAAGGAGTTCCCAGTGACTGCTTTTGCATTCGCGAGTCCTAAAGTTGGTGATCTCAATTTTCAAAAGGCATTTTCCAATCTGAAGCATCTTCACGTCTTGAGGATTCATAACTTATTGGATATTGTTCCGAAATACCCACCCATTGGGTATTTCGACGTTGGAAAGGAGCTAATGATTGACACCACTAAATCTCCCTATGTGAAGCCTCCCGGAGAACCTGTCAGCTGGCATTTGCTGGAGCCCTACTTGCATGGAGTCGCTGGCACGCAAGGTATAGGACCTTTAGCAGGTTTTAAACTAGAGGTGAATCGCGATATCTCACTGGTGAACAAGCAATGGAACATACTGAAAGATGAATATTGTATTCCCGGGATTTGGTGGGTTGAGAAGCATAGAGGGATGGTTCAACAAGAAGATGGATCTTGGCTTATGTTGGATCGCGATGAGTATAACTTCTGAGGAAGATAAATCACGTGACTTTAATTAGTTTTCTCTTTCGTCTAATGTTTGAATAAAAAGGTTTTCGAGTGCAGTTTGGAAAAATCACATCTTATATATTGGAGTATTTATGTATTATGGTTCCTCCATCTTATCACGGGGGATAAAATTTGTATGTTGATCTATTTCTTCTAATGTTTAATATGATGTCATTTTAATTTTTATGTCCACTGAACTTTTATGCTTTAAAATATTTAAAAGATAGATAATGCTCTTAGTCAATTAATTCATGCAAAAAATAGCAAAATAATCATATCATGTAACTGTAGATGATTAGTTGATCTACCCTATGCTACTATTAAATAGAATTAGCAATTAATGTTGCTTTTTTTAGTAACAAAATTTTGTCCGTAATTGGTAGTAATCAAAGGCAGAGTAGTTATCAAATTGGCAAAATCTATCCAGTTTTCTAAGTACCGATGTTCTTTGTTTGCTTCATGGGAAAAAAAAGGCATTTATAATTTGTATAGTGTTAACAATCAAAATTGAAGAGATGCAGTTGGAATCAGGCAAAATTGAATGAGAAACCAGAGAGAAAATTGAAAAATATCTAGGGGTTTTCTTTTATTCTTAAGTAATCGTCTCCCATATTTGTCTTTTTATATACAAAATATAATTCCTTACTTTCTATTACAAAAATATAAAATATAAAATAAATAAAAAATGAGTGGATCGTATCAGCTTGAGCTTCAGTTAGTTGGGCTGTCAATATGCTCTTATTATGAGGTCCAACATATAGTTCCCGCTTAATTTGCCGAGAAAACGATGGTGGTTTCTATCTCTTTCTTTTTCTTCGTTTTTTTTAGGAAAGACAAGTCCCCTTATAAGAACAGGGAATCAATAAAATGGGTATTTTTACTTTTATTTTTACTTTTACTTTAACTTTGACACTTTTAATATATCAAGAAACAATAATATTTTTTATGTTTTACTTTTAGTATAAATTATTTATTTTTTAAATTATATATTAAACATCATTAATAAAAATAGTGTGATAAAATAACTATGTAAAATTACGATGAAGGGCCAAAATATTCCTGAACTATTTGAAATGGAGCAAAAATACTCCTCCATTAGATTTTGGCTCAAAAATATCATTCCGTTAAACTTTTTGCTAAAAAATACCTCTTAGTTATATTTTTCGCTCATAATTGCTTAATTATATTTTTCGCTCAAAAACATCCCTCTCTAATGGAAACAAAAACAAGTCAAAAATAACTCTTAACTATTAGAAATGGAGCAAAAATACCCTTTAATAGTTTTCGACTAAAAAATATCCATCCATTAAAATTTTAAAATTATTATTTAAAATATCTCTTTTCCATTAAAAATCCAACCCCAACCCATCTTCAAAACAATTTTGGTCAGATTTTGAGTAGTCCGAATTCTTACTATATTAAAAAAAGTAATTTTGTTTATAGTTGTAATTGATTTTTATTTAAACTGATAACTTATGTTGATTGTGTTACATAGCTAACTTGAGCAAAATAACTTTTATACAAGTTTCATATGTTCAGAGAATTTGTAAAGTTGGATCTTAGTGAACTCAAAAATTGATTCGAGAAGGAGACAATAATTATAACGAGAATAAATCAATATTATCATTCATATATCGACTTTTTGAAACGTTTGCAAATGAAATAACAATTTCTTTTAATATAAAAGAATTAGTATCAAACCTAATATGGAGAACTTCTTGGGTTCCTAAATGAAATTCTACAAGGACTGATCAGGTGACTTTTTTTTCCACATAGCATGTGACAAAAAAATAGAATTAATTAATAGTCATAAATATTGTGCGGCCAATTCACATATTGGAAAAAAGTAGTGGTTGTGAATGAAGTAAAAGTGGCAGGCATTATAATTTGTTATGATGGTGAATAATTCAAATTCCATCCATTTTAACTTTAGCACAATTAATTTATTTTTGAATGTTGATATTACTTGACAAAAACCTTCAAACGATCCTCTTATCATATAGAGCAAGTTAAAATATCTAATATTATTTAGTGATTTTCAGATGTTAATAGAGTGTCTTTCTATTAAAAAATATTTTGTCACGTTTTAATTTGTATCATTGGAAAGGGCCATATATGGTGACTAGTAACATGGAGGAAGCCACAAGATCGCGCAATTATTAAAATTAAATTACTAAAGGAATAAAATAATTAAAGAAAATACTAAATTTTTATTATACATAAATAAAAAAATTAGAGGGGATTTACTAAGACAGATGGGCGATGAAAGGAACATATGTAATGCGTTGTACATCAAAAATAGAGAAAACAAGAGAGAATTAGCAAACAATGTTCCGATTTTATTTGATTTTGTATGGAGTTTAAGATATCAGATGAGTGGATTGAATTAGATCTGAATGGGTTAAAAGTGACGAAGATGAATTGATCTTTTTAAGATTACTTAAGTTAAAATGAGTTGATCTAAAATAGGCTAAGAAATGAGTCATAATTTACCAACCCAATTCTTACTAAGTTTTTGTCTCTTTGTTTGTTTGTTCATAATTTCATTGGTAACTAAAAAATATTCTTTTTAATATATCATATAAAAATATTTATTTTTAAAAATATTTTGATAAGATTTCCATGAATCAATTTGGGACATATAAGCTCATTATGTATAATATTAGTCCAATATTTAGATGAACTGAACTGAATCAAACTAAAGTGGACTCAGCTAATAAATGTAAGTTTTTGAATGGTTGTCCCTACTTCGGGATGATCCTTAATTTTTACCTCTTAAATTTACGATCTTTGATATTTGTCTCTACGCCTCATTTAATGAAAATTTGTGGGATAATTTTATTTTAAATTTAAATTTTGTTTATTATTTAATGTTTGATCCATTGGATCAGATTTCATTAATAATTCAAAACAAATCATACAAAACAAAATATGCAAAAATAAATTGATATCAATCTCTCCCAAAATTTTAGGAACTTCAAACAATTCAAATCTTAAATTTTTTCTCACTAAAGTATCCCAAATCGTAACAAAAAATTTTCTTTTCAGTTATCGATTGTCAACTTCTAAAAACAAATATCACTTTTTATCTGTAAATTTTTGATAATATAAAAATGTATCGTTTCTTTTTCCGTATTATTAAGTTTGATTAACATCTTGATTTTCAACTTTTTTTGTATGTAAAAATTATTTATGATACAACTACTTTAGATTATGTATCAAAGAGTAATCTAAAATTTGTGAATAATACTAGTTGAATGAATCTGACATTAACTAGTAACTAGTAATTCCATTTGCAGTAGTTATGTATCAAAGTGGAGCACCACAAGCAACACACATAATTATTATGATACAAATATTTTGGATTATGTATCAAGAATAACCCAAGATTTGTGAATGATACTAGTTAAATGTATTTGGTACTAACTTATACTTAAATTGTAGTAGATATGTATCAACTAAAGAATCATAAACATGAATAATATAAATTCATGTATCCAAAACTTAGGTTTATATATAAAAAATAATCTTAGGCTTGTGAATGATACTAGTTAAATGTATTTGCTACTAACTATTACTTAAATTTACAGTAGTTATGTATCAAATGCAGAAGTATAAACGTGATACATATAAATTAATGTATAACAAACTTAAGGCTATATATAAAAATAATCCTATATTTGTTGAATGATACTAATTGAATGTATCTGGTACTAAAAATTATTGCATTTGTATTGATTATGTAACAAGTACATAATCTTGTTACATAATCAATAACGCAATACATAGAAATCAATGATTTATAAACTCTAGGATTGTGTAAAAAAGTAATATTAGAACATAATACAATGTACATTATAAGTTATAATAAATCATAATATTGAAAATTACAGATTATACATAATTTATAAAGTAAAAAATCATCAGATATATTAGAAATCAAAAACTTTAATAAAGAAGGGCATGTTGTAGCTGGTTCAAATTTTTTTCCCTTCTTCTTAGAAGTTTTTTAAACTGGAGATTCGAACAATTAACCTACCTATCCTTTTTACTTTTTTCTCTTGCAATGTCTTCATAATTAATAGATCGTTTCGTTGTTTGGATCTATTTTCATAAAAATCATCATCATTTAAATCAAACTCACAAGTAACATTATATTTGATTTGAGGAACATCTTTAGTTTGAGGAGCATTTTGATTTTGAGGAAGGTCTTTAGTTTGAGGTACATCTTCAATTTGAGGAGGACTTTGATTTTAAGGAACTAATTGGGTAAGACCAATACTAAAAGATGGATAAAAATTTATATGTATCAGAACTTTAAAACGAAGAACAGTAATTTGAAGCAAAATTTTCCCAAGAAATTGGCTTACTGAAAGCTAAAAATGGAGGATGAATAACTTCTCCTACTTTTATTAGAATTCAAACTTAATGAGGAAAACAAAAAAAAAGACAATTGTAAAATAGAATTATCTGAAATAGAATATATAACTTAGGCATGATTTTAGGAGAGTTAAAAAGAAAGTGGGAATCTGTAAGAGTCTTTTATCAGAAAATTGGAGAGAGAAACAAGAAAATAAGAATTTTTGAAATTATTTTAACCGTAGAAATTTTTAGGGAATATGATCAAAAAAATTAGGTATTTAGATAAGTTTACCTTAATATTTAGTAAAAATTTTACTAATCCCATAGTGTAGGTAACTAATTTCAATATATCCCTACCTTTTGCAAAATTACAAAAATTTCTTAAAATAAAGATTATGCGGATACACTGCATTATACCAGATTCATAAGTAACGATTTATTATCAGTTATAGTTTAAACGGAAAGTAGAATTCAATCCCTAAAATTTTGCTAAAAAAATCCTAACTAAATCCCTAATATTAAGGCAACAATACGTTTAAAAAATTTACAGATCTTCAACTTGTAACGAACAGGATGGATACTGTAAACACAAAAAAATGAGCCAAAAAATGTTGAATGTGGCAATTATGTTGAGGCATGCTGGGATTTGGAAAAACAATATCGTTTATTCGCGATACAAGAGTGATGCAGTTGTTGTTGGACAAACAATTTCCTTTTTGAATTTTAAATTCAACTATTGCAGCTGAATTGAAAATCGACGAGGGGACAAAATACATAGAAATTTGATATATGAATCATTCAAATGTATAATGAATCAAACAAAAAAGTTGATGTATCGTGTATTGTGATACACTGCAAGGTGTCTGATTGGTTCATATGATTTGATGAATCTATTTGTTGTGACTCTTAGAAAATATGCATTAGATTCATAAACTAATAGCAGTGAGAAAATAAACTGGTGAATCATAAGTAAAGATGTTGTATCATGCATTAGATTCATATATATTATGTTAATCATTCATATATATGATGAATCAAACAAAATGTTGGTGTATCGTGTACTGTGATACATGCAAGGTGTTGGATTGGTTCGTGTGATTTGATGAATCTATTTGTTGTGTGGCTCTGAGAAAATATGCATTAGATTCATAAACTGACAGTAGTGATAAAATATTTGACTTCTTTTAAAATTGGGAGATTTGAACTTGTAGCTTCAACCTTCTTTGATTTGACTTCTTTCTTTTTCTTCATGGCTAGTAAAACATGAATATGTTTGGATATGTTTTCATGAAAACACTATAAACACCATCTTGAATAGCTTTTTCTTTCTCTAATTGGGTGAACCCAATCCTAAATGATGGAGGATTAGTCATATATATCACAATATGAACTGATTAAAAAAAGAAAATAACAACGATTTTCTTGAATGAAAAAGAATTTGTATGAAGTTGGAGTGAAGAAGATGAAGTTAACATATTTTTAAAAAAAAATTGACATTGAAGAAAAGAGGGATATAATGCCGATTAAACCTGAAGAGAAAGAGAAAGTAACTAATGCAATGTGAGCTTAATTTTAGGAGTAATTTTAGGGTTGTTGAGAAAGAGGTGGTAATGGAAAAGGAATGAATCGGGTGATGATAGAGATAAATAGAAAAAGAAGGATTTTGGAAATTTTTAGAATTGGTAGGGAATATTTGAGAATATGATAAAATAAGGTGTGTAATTTGGTAAAAATTCCTAATATTTATAGAAAAGGTTGAAGGCCCAAAACAAAATCTAAGTCTGGTCCAAAAGTGATCCGACCCAAAAGAACAACAATCCCCCTTAATTATAACCTTATTTTACTGGGCAAGATTTTTTTAGAGAATTTTTCTCATGGAACATAACTTATGCCTTGTGGCATAACTTGTATCATTGAACTTATGTATTGTAACATTATTTACGTCATTGAACTTATATATTGTACATAGCTTGTGTCACTAAACTTATGCCTTCGAACAAATGAAATTTATGCCTTGAACTAATTGATTTTTTTTTTTGCTTTAACTTTGCATAACTTGTACCAGTACACTTAAATTTTGGAGCGTAACTTGTGCGTTAGGCTGTTAGACATACTTTTATTTGACATAATTTTTGCCATTATATTTATGCATTTGGCATAACTTGTGTTGTTAAACTTATACGTTGAACCGTAATTTATGTCCACGGCATAACTTGTGCCACTAAATTTATATTTTGCAATTTTTTTCATTGTTAAAGTATTTTCAACTAATTTTTTATTACTTACATCTTGTTTGGATGGTGATTTTTCGTGACTTGGAATGATATGGTTAGTAAGAGAACCATATTTATTTTTATTGTTCCATTAATTACATGGTATGGTATGGTTTGGTTTCATGGTTTTGTAACCATGAAAAATCTCACTTTTTGAAACCACCAAATTGGTGATATCCCATATTGGTTCTCTTATTATTATTTTTCCGATTATATCCTTACTTAATTTTAAATAATACTAATTTATTATTTGTTATTAAATTTTACCCTAATATATTTACTGCTTTTACAATTGTATTACTCATTTTCCTCTACATTAACTTTTGAAGTTTCTCTTTCGCATCCCGTCTTTTCTCCCACGATCTAGTCTTTTTTTAAGATTTGTTTTAAAGTTCTTAATTTTTTATTTTCTTGTGTTGTTTGTATGGATTGAAAATATATTAGTTTTTTGCCCTACTTGATTCTATGTATTTATTAAAAAAATTATTAAAACAATATTGATAAATTTAATACCTATAATAATAAGGGCATTTTAATAAATTTATCAATTACCCTATAGTACCATACAATCAACTCAAACAACAAAATTACCATTCAAGAGTAGCAAATTATACAATCTATTCAAACATTGTATTGTGTTGTTCCACACAATGTCATACCATCTAATATCATACACTATGAAATTATGTCAAACTACTATTTAAAAAGAGGGTTAAAGTCAAAAGATCAAAAATTAAAGACGAGCGATTATAAAAAACAAAAACTAAAAATCAACCCAAAATAAAAAATTTGTGTTAGTGACCCTTTTAAATGAGTGAACCCACCAAACTTAAAATAGTTGGAAGATTCATGTTCTCACGTGCTAATATTGTTACCCCTAAATTTCCATACATGGAGGTTGGACTCCACATGAACGATCCAAAACTAATAAAGTTAGACTTTTCAATATAATTGGGATCTCCACTTTAATGAAATATTTTTTGTTTCATTTTATATGATATTTTTAAATTTAATATAGTATTTAAATATTTATTTTTTTAAAAAAGTTGTGGTTTAAAAGTTAAGTTTTATAGAATGGTTGTTAAATTGTCTTTGCTCTATGAGGTGGAGCGTTGATTGATCAAAAACTCGCATATTCAGAAGATGCAAGTTGCAGAGGTGAGGATGTTAAGATGGATGGGTCAACATATTAGGTGTGATAAGATTAGAAATGATAATGAAATCATTCGAGAGAAGTTAGGAGTGACCTCTATGGTAGACAAGATGAGAGAAGCAAGACTGATCGAGATGGTTTAGACATGTGTAGAGGAGGAGTGTCGACACTCTTTGTTAGGAGGTGTGAGAGGTTGGATATAGGGGTTACACAGAGGGATAGAGGTAGACTGAAAAAATAATGGGGGGGGGGATGTGATTCGACGGAATATGGGGCAGTTTCATATCTCCGAGGACATGACCTTAGATAGAAAAGAATGGAGCTTGTGTATTAGTGTAGAATGTTAATAGGCTAGTAGGAGTACGATGTTGTTTTGCCTTGTAATGTGGTAGGTTAGTAAGATTAGTCGCGTCTTATATATTGTGTTGTTACTAGCCGTCATTTATTTTGCTACTTTTATTGTATTTATAAAATTATCAGTTATTTTTCATTCTAGTTGTTAGTTTATATATAGTATTTTACTTCTTGTACAGTTGATATATTTGAGTTGAGGATCTTCCGAAAAAAGTTTCTATCTCTATGAGGTAATGGTAAGACCTGCGTACATTTTATCTTCCCCAAACTCCACTTGTGAGATTATACTGAGCATGTTGTTGTTGTTGTTGTTATAGATCTAAAACAATTTTTAGATATTTGTGTGGCTATTCATTAAGAAATGAGAAGAAAATTTTAAAATTAAACTATTTTTAATTATAGTAAAATAATATTTTTTAATAAACTAAAAAGAAAAAGATGTCAGGAATCGAGTATTATTGCCCCTTCCAATTAATTGACCTTCACATCTACTTGGATAACTTGTAAGCTTTTCACACGCCTTTGCACTAACAACAATCTTGGAGATGTGCCATGTGATGGACAAACTTGAACATTAATATTATCTCCTGGTGTACAACAATCAGTTGACTTTTCTCAATGAAGACTCATATAGTGTTCAATTAATTCAATATGGAGAATGCATTTTCTTACTGATACAATTTCTACCAGTTGGGGTTTTAGAATTCTTGTAATTTTTTTAGTTTTACCTTAGCTTGTCATCTGCACAAATGAAAATCTCATCACGAAAATCTTCACATTTTTTTCTTAAATTTTGTATGATTCGATCTTTATATCTACATGGAGGAGTAATTTCGCATTAAACTCGAATAATTCTTGGAGGATTATATTATTTAGACACGAATCAATTCAATTCAACAATTTATATTTTTTCTGTCTCAATTTATGTGATACACTTTTCTTTTTAGTCAATTTCAAAAGAATGAATTCAAATTTAAAGTGTTTTTTTTATCCTTAATAAATGATTTATATATAATTATAGAGATATCTAAGACTGATTTTAATATATATTTTATGTCAAGTCAAACCTCTCATAAATTGGGAGGAGATAATTAATTAGTGAATATGAGCATCTTATCACGTGCACTGATGATTTCTAATTCATCTCTGACATAGATTATGATCTTCTTCTACATATATGACTAAAATATTAACAACGCGTTCCAAGAGAAACCTAAAAAAAAATATAATGGACACTCCAATTGATGACTAAGATATTGACATTTAACAGCACGTTTCAAGAGAAACATTAGAAAAAATGATCAGTACTCCTCTATAAATTGGAATCTCTAATATGTAAATAAGTAGAAAGAAAAAGGCATACAAAAAATAAGATCCATGGCTAGTATAGCTGAAAAATGGGAGGAACTTAGTGGGAAAGAAAATTGGAAAGGGTTACTAAACCCTTTGGATCTTAATCTTCGAAAATACATCATTCAATATGGAGAATTAGCTCAAGCTACTTACGACACCTTTATTTCTGAAAGAGCGTCAAAATATGCTGGAAGTAGCAGATACTCCATGGAACACCTCTTTGCTAAAGTTGGATTGGATCCAGAAATGTATCGCGTAACAAAATATTTTTACGCGACATCGTCGTTTCTGCTTCCCGAGGCCTTTATGGTAAAATCATGGTCAAGGGAAGCATGGAGTAAGGAATCAAATTTTATGGGGTTTGTTGCTGTGGCCACAGATAAAGGGAAGGCTGTGTTAGGGAGGAGGGACATTGTTATTGCATGGAGAGGGACAATTAGAACACTGGAATGGGTTAATGATTTTCAATTTTTACTAGTGCCAGCACCTAAAGTTTTTGGTGGTGAGAGTTCAATATTGCCTTTATTCAAACCTTTGGTGCATCAAGGATGGAATAGCATATATACATCTGATGATCCAAAATCACCATTTAATAAAGCCAGTGCTAGAGACCAGGTACAAATTAATATTTTGTCTTAATTTATAGTTGTTGTATGTTTGACTTTTCCCAATATATGATTTCTATTTGGATTAATATCTAGCCCACACACCTATATGCCTTTTCAGCACAGTAAAATTTATCTATAAGAATTTGCTTTATTCAGCCCGTCCAAATTATTTATTGTTCAGATAATCTTGAGCCGCTTAAATATATCCCATCTAACAACAACAAATACTCAATATCCAAATATGTTTTATATATGGCTATAATAAAAAAGATTTTTTTATATTAGTGTAACAATTCAGCCCGCTAGTGATATTGTTCCCTTTGGGCCTTAACTCGCACGCTTTAAAACGCATCACTAGTTGGTATTAAGACCTGTTTACTTATATACGTATCTCTCATGTGTTTTGATGATGTGAGATCTATAATTTACTTATATACCCAGATGTATCTCTCTTGTGTTTTGGCAATGTGAGACTTGTTTACTTATATATCTAGTATCTCCCCTGTGTTTTGGCGACATGAGACTTCTCATCTTAAGATAAGTTGTTACAATTACTTTGTTCGATAATTAAATAAATTCTAAGAAACAAAGAAAGAAAATTAAAATTTGGACAATGACTAATTTTCGTTTTAAGAATAAGATTAACATAAAAGCTTAAATAAATAACACCCAAGATAGAAGGAAATTTAAGATCTCTAGGAGCACCATAGTTTATTTATTCATCATCATGACTTTTTCTTTTCTCTTTTTTTCAATTCTCTCGACCAAATATTAAGTGAGAATTAATGATACATATCATTGATCTCTCTCTTGAATATTTCTTCATCATAAATCTATATTACGTCTATTCTTCATTATATATAGGTCCTTGAAGAAGTGAAAAGATTGGTGGAGAAATACAAGAATGAAGAGGTCAGCATAACTGTAACCGGACATAGCCTAGGTGCAGCACTAGCAACCTTAAATGCAGTTGACATAGTTTACAATGGATTCAACAAAACAAGCAAAGGGAAGGAATTCCCTGTGACAGCTTTTGTATTCGCAAGTCCAAATGTTGGAGATCTCAATTTCAGGGCAGCATTTTCAAAGCTCAAAAATCTTCATATTTTGAGAGTTGAGAACGTATTAGATATTGTTCCAAAATATCCACCCATTGGCTATATAGACGTTGGGGAAGTACTAGTAATTGACACTGCCAAATCCGACTACCTGAAATCTCCAGGAAACTTGGAAACTTGGCATAATTTAGAGGCTTATTTGCATGGAGTAGCAGGTACTCAAGGGGTAGGAATATTAGTAGGAGAAATTTTGGGTGATTTTAAACTTGAAGTGAATCGCGATATTGCTCTTGTTAATAAATCTACGAATGCATTGAAGGGAGAATATGGTGTGCCTGCTAACTGGTGGGTTGAGAAGAACAAAGGAATGGTTCAAATGAAAGATAAATCTTGGGTTCTCATGGATCGTGAGGAATATGAAATTTGAGAGAGTTCAAATGTTATGTTTATTCTATGGAAATTTGGTTTAGTTTGTTTTTATGTATTAAAGTTAATTTCCCTTTTATTGTATGTCCTAGAGGGGACATGTATTATGTTGTATGTATCCATCTATGTTGTGCTTTGTCGTCTCCGAACTGAAAATTGGCTCGTTATTAATTCAGTGTTATGTTACAATGAGTAAGTATATGAAGATATTTACAATGATTAAAACTGAAAATTGGATCGTTATTCACGTATATTATATTTATTATTATATTTTATATTTATATTTATATTTATATTATATATATATATATATATATATGTATATATTACCTTAAAAGCATGAACTCTAAAATTTAAATGTTATATTACTAAAATACCCTCTATTACACTAAACATCTCTACAATTTAAATTTCAAATTACTAAAATACCCTCTATTACACTAAACACTCTATTATTTTGTAATAATAATAATTTAAAAAGAAAATTCTCCAACAGTTGCGACCGTATAAGGACATCTGCTCCATTATTCCTTCTTCTATCAATTGTTGCGGACGTTCACATTCAAGCAAACATAAGACTGCCCATAAAATCCAAAAATTAGATATGTAACTTCCAAGAAAAATTCTACATATATACAAGTAATCTCTCTACCAAAACTGGAAGAGTTCACATAAAAATGGAGAAACGTTCATTGGAAGAGAATGGCATGAAACAGTAGAACTATCTTATTTTTTAAAACGAAAGATTCAGATCCAACTCGGAGAAGTTCTAATGAATTTTCTGTGCACAAATTATTTCGGCCATGGTTGTTGTTGTTGTTGTTGCTGGTTGATGCAGTCGTGAATGAAATTCATAGCCATTATACGATAGAGGTTAGATTATATTCTGATTGCGAGTTTGAATTCCCGACTAATCAGAATGTTCCTTTTGTGATTTGATGATCTGAAAGCCCTGATTTGAGGGTGTTATATGTGCATACTTTATATTTAGACACGTAGGTCGAGTGAGAAGCCAGTAGGTTTCTATGACATGGAATTTTGATGAGTTAGCAGGTTCTAATTTTGACGAGAAGCCGATGTAATTTTGATGTATTCGCAATTGTTGCACGTGGTTGCATTCTATTTGTTTATGTTGGGTTGAGTTACATTTTCTGGATATCCATACATGTGTGTGATTCATCATTTGTAACATCGTTCTTTTTTGTGTTTGAATGTTGTTGTCATGCATGTAGAATTTGAAGATGTTTGTTGAATTTTTTTTGTAATTTCATCAGGTGTGTAAAAGTTGATTTGATGTTGATGAATATCGTTGGCTTTTCTGTGGAATCCTGGTGCTAGGAAGGAGAAGTAGCTCGAATTTGATGGTTTAACCTAGCCCTGTTAAAAAAAAATTATTTAAGTTTTTGGTTAGCAAAAAGGTGATCAGGTTTTGATTTATAGATATTTTGACTATGCCAACATCCTAGGTTGATTCAGTTTCTGCAACCGAGAATCTAACTGCTGCTCGCCCCAGGTCATCATCCTATGTTCCACCACATCTTAGAAACAGGCCTCCTTCAACAAATCCTCCTGCACAGGCTTCCTATGTTGGTCATGCCGCATTCGCTCAGGACCAAAGTGGTTATGGTGAAACAAATGTAGAAGAAAGTTGTTGAAGTGGTCCAAGGAATGATTTTTATCTGGTTATGACGGTGGAGGAGGTCGTGGTGATGGCTGAAATAATAGAATAGGTGGTTGAGATCGCGGGAGGGAGAGGGAAGCTAGCCCCTTTGCAGATGATGATGAAGAACCCTTTGTTGAACTATATAATTCTGGAATCAACTTTAATGTGTATGAGCATATCCTTGTGGAGACAAGTGGGGTTCATGTACCCCTTCTGTGGGTGTAACTTCTCATCTTTCCCCTTTTAAATAAATCAAATGCCCAATGCATTCTCCCTTTGAAAAAAAATTACCCAGCAGCCCATTAGGTATGCCCTGCTACTTTTTCACCACTGTTTTATCTTGGATTCCCAACAGTTTTTCAGCATTGCCTTATTCTATATAACTTGAAATTAGACTATGGATGTCATATTTGATTTGATCCTCCAATGTTACTTTGAGAAACAAGTTGTACAAAACCCATTTTTCTATTTATGGTCTACTTGCACAGTGTGTAACTCTTTTTGTATCTAACATTATGTTAAAAGATTTGTAACTCTGTTTTCTCCTGCTTTAGGAGAAGTTGTATTTCCTAATGCTAGAAGAGATCTTTTACGCCTAACCCTCTAACTTCAAAATAATCAAATAAATCAAAAACTAATGCCATTGGCTTTTATTGTGATACCAACAGGTTATTCATTGTGTAACATGCAACAAGTTAATTTCTTTGAAAGGAGTGGTCTGATGGTATACTAATGTCATAGCTTTGTAGGAAAATAATTTCAAATATGTCCTATATTTGAAGCACAACTTGTGACTTGATCATTCACACCATATCGAAGCTTGTACACATAATCAGGAATTAGCTCTAAATATTCCACAAAAAATATCAAGTTTTTATAGGAGCTAAAATTTCTTGACTTAGACTGTTGCTATAGTTGCAGCCCACTACAAACTGTAGAGCTTGGTATTCTATACCAAGAATGTTTTGTATTCTTCCTATTCGTTTGTTTAAGCTACTCCAATGATTTGTACCTTCTACTTTGCTTCTCGTAATTCTACTATTTCTTCTTAATTCTTATTCATTAATCTTATGGTACTTGATTAAGTTAAAATTTTATCTGAAGTATATGCTGAAGAAAAAGAAGAACTTGTACTTAGGCCACATTTAAAAAGACTGACTTATATGGAAAAAGGGTCAACTAAAATCACTGAAAAGTGAGAGCTACAAACTTCGGAATTGAGGCAAAAACCTCTGCAGAGGCTGCAGGGACATACACAAAAAATATAATCTACAAGGAAGTCTTAGGTGAGTTACAATTGATAACGTTTTAAAAGATGTCAAAGGTGAAAAGAATCCTATTTAGTGAGTGCAATAGAGAACCCGAGATTTGATGCGAACAATAGGCGAAGGAGCGGTTTGAAAAGATAAATTACATTACATGATGCTAACAAAACTCTCACGATAAATTACATTACATGATGCTAACAAAACTCTCACTGGTCATGTTCACAGGTTCTGTTGAATAATAGGCGAGACACCAATCACCAAAAAACTTGCACGGAACACAACACTATCGTGTAACTTATTGGTCCCAAATATGGATTCGAGTACAATTACTTGCTTTCAAATTATGTCAATATTTGAAAACAAATTTATTGCAAAACAAATAAAAAACTTTATAAAAGACGTTTAAAAGACTTGGCAAACACGTGCAACACAAGTGCGGTGAATCTAGTATTTTTTTTTAAAATAAAATAAAAAATTTATAATAATTTTTTTTGATGAATTTTCGATTTTTTCAAATGTATCAACCTGGTCTTTGGGATTTGAGCACAACACCAACTAAGTTGCACACATCACTTACTAAAAGTGTGTCACTTATACTCCCTCCGTCCTAATTTATTTGTTATGTTAAATTTTGACACAATTCTTAAGAAAAAAATTAATTAGGAGTGTTGTTTGACTAATATACCCCTTATAAATAACTAAACTTTTATCTATATATATGTCTCTTAATTCTAGAGTAATTAATGCTAAGGGCAAAATTGAAAAAAGTAATAATTAATACTCTCTTGATTATCCCAATTGATAATTATTTTGGGACAACTATTTTTAGTATACATGACAAATAAACTAGGACGAAGGGAGTATATCTCTACATTTCCTTTTGTTTTTTTAATTGTATATACCTATTTAGCAATTTTTTTCTACGAAGCAATGTTACGTGACATCCCTTTCACCTTTCTAAATTCGCCCCCAATAACAAATAGAAAATATCGCTAAAATCAATAATTATTTATTACTAATAAATACTCGCCCAGGTAATTTGTACAATTTAAAATCATATATAATTTGGGCTAAGGTGTGTAGCCCGGATTAAAAAAAGGTAAAATTACACTGAGAGACACTAAACTTAAAAAATTACAAAAAAAATAGCCCTCGTTGTATAGACATGTATA
>JBCEWC010007495.1:0-21340 GCA_038996855.1 Solanum aculeatissimum | reverse complement strand
AAATAAGATTCTATATACTATTGTTATTCCTATTCCTATTCTAAGTAGGATTGTATTTACCTATTCCTATTCTAACAGATCCCACCCACATCCAAACTGTGTTGGATCGACATGAACGCGACAAAGATTTTGAAAGGTTTGAGCAACATAAGTTATGCCAAAAAATAAAAAGATCATAAAAATTAAGAAGACTTAGATGTAATCACCAAACAACTCCTGCACAAAAGGAATATTTTAGAAGTTGTCTGGATTCATTTAACCTACGAGGAGTTGGAGGATATGTAACAAGTTCTCTAGGAAATCATATTATTGTGTATTTAGTAGTACTCTACCTAGCAGTTAGGTGTTGAAGAAATCTTAACTGTTGAGAACCTGGCTGAATGTCCTAATTGATTAATTTATGATGGAATTAGATCTTTTGATCAACAAAATCTGTGGTACATTACCATTATGCAAGCAATAGTTCATTGGAAATCTCGATATTGGATAGCTTTGATTGGAGCTGATGTATGTTAATGTTCATGTAGTTCTGCTTACGACGATGGCAAATTTTGTGAGGTTTTTCACCTCAACACTTCTGGATGGAGATCTTGTGAGTCTTGCGGAAAGGTGAGGAACACATTTTCTTTTTGCTTGTTGCTGGCGTGAAGTTCTAATGTTGTTGGGACTTTTTTAACCTTTATATTAGACATGGTCATGCTACACTTTTGTATTTCTTGCTTCTCCTGTTACAATAATTTCTCCAAGTCTTGATATGATTTGTTTCCTTCATGCAGCAAATACATTGTGGATGCATTGTCTCTTTCCATACATTTGTTCTGTTGGATGCTGGAGGTATTGAGTGCATAGCCTGTGCGAGGAAAAGCTTTATTTTGGTAAGAAAAGATCCTTTCTTCCTTTGATCTAGTGGATGTGATGTTAGTTTTTTGGAATAATCATTATATTAAATTTTATCAAGATGTGGCAACTTTTGGAAGTACAGTACAACAAACCCTGAGTGCATCCCTTTCAGTGAAGAAATCTTGGACCCTCTTGGCTGTGCTGTGTGTAGATTTAAAACTCAGCTAAATCAATTTAAAGGAAGTACTACATATCTTCCTACAGTAGCTAGCACAAATCAGAAAAAGGAAGAACTATGTAACTTTGCATCTTCATGCTTTCTAAAATCATTTAATTACTTTACCAAAAAAAAAAGGAAGCACTATGACCTTGCTTTCCTTCATCTGGTCATATCTCAAAACTCTTGATAAAAGAAATTTTCATATATCAAATCTCAACTTAAAACCAAAGTTGGGATTTCTACTAACCTACAATAAAATTTAAACTACAATCGTGAAGACGTGTTTATATCTCAAACCTTGACTTAAACTAAGGCTAGGATCATTTGCTAGGGTAAGTCCATATGAAATCACTATCTTATAGCACAACAATCCATTTTCGTCTAGCTCAAAACTTGATCCACCTCTGTTCCTGATAACCATTTAACTATTGACAGTTATGTCAATGGATAAATTTTCATAAATCATCAGTTTGTATAATGAACCTCATCCATTGTAATCAGCAAAACATTCTTCTTGTCTAGTCAGTAGAGCTGTGCTAAAAGGCCATTGATCCGGCATTAAGAATAGCTTCTCCCATGCGATGACTATCTTCCATTTGTATTCTTCTGTTTTTAGATCAAATTGCATAGCTTTACAGCCCAATCAACAGTTGGATTAGGATCTGTTGTCCAGTACAGAGATTGAATCTTCCAGCCAAACAAGTTTTGAGGAATTTCAATCTAATATTGATTCCACCCACTGAGACTGTAAAATTTCTTCATTTCCGAGCTTCATTTCCGAGCTTCGACTACCAACAGTTACCACAGGAACAATTCAATCTGAAAAAACAACCCATCTCAGGGTTCAACGGATTTAGGGGGCTTGTCAGGAAAGGTAGTTGTTGACCTCTTGAATAATAACTTGTAATGTTGATGTATATTCAAATTTTCAAATCTAGGGAAAAGGAGGAGCGGAGCTTCTATCTTTAGACCACTAGGTCAATTACTGCACGCACATACCCAAATGCTTCCCCTAAATTTTTTTTAGTTGTTTGGGGAGTTTGAGAAAGGGGTCAACGAATTCCTTTCTCAGCCTTTTGGCACAGATGAAGTGTGAGGAAGAGGTCGAAGAATTATAAATATCCTGCATTAGGGTGAGAATTTCTTTTCTATTCCCAGTTTACCCTGGTCATTGCATCGGTTGGAGCTAAACCTTCTCCTCGTGAGGTCACACTTTGGTCTCTTTGTTGAAATTGTTTGTAGCTAGCATGAGCACTGAATTGGTATTATCCATCCTAGACCACCTGAAAGTTGTACAACTGAGAACTATGGTCAAGGTAAATACGACTACATGTGGAGGCCCTATCTAAGAGCTTATTCCCTGTGATGGGGATTCTTCTCCACTTTCATGTTTTACCCCATTGAGATTGTTTACACAAACCAGATGAACTGCATCAAAAAAAGCAACAAATGCATCCCTCCTCCTGCACAAACAAAAGAATAGGAAAAGAAAATAGAATAGAAAGGAAAAAGGAGATTGTGTGTATCCATGTTTGACAACTTTTTAAGTAAAGTGATGCACTTTAAAATTCTCTTATGCAGACATAGGAAGTAAGCCTATCTGTCGAAATCATGAAAAATTTCAGTTTTTTTATATTTATCTGATAATACCTCAAAAAAATATTTAGCAGATAAAAGGTTTTTCACAAATTTAATAGTATTTTTGGTTTAATTTCTGTGTATGCTTAAGAGTTTTTTAACTGCATCACATTTTATCAATGAAGAAAATTGTTTGCTGAATTTTGACTTCATATTCATGTTTTGTTCAGACACCAAATCCTGCCTGGCCGCCACCTTCACTTTTCCTTCCTCTGCAGCCTGAAAGAGTTAAAGACGTCAACAATTGGAATCCTATAGCTGGTTCTGGTCCTGTTCCATGGCGTCAAGCACCAAGTTTATTTAATGGTTCCATCATTCAAAATGAGTTGCAGCACAAGGCACCCTTTCCTGAAGCCACAGGTAGCATCGACCGGCTTAGTCTTAGTGAGAAACCATTTGCCTTGTTGTCTGACAACAACTGGAAAGACTCCAGTGAAAAGTTGATGAATGGAAAGCTGAAGATTGGTGTACCAGGAACACTTGAAAACGGATATGCTGGTACTGATATTCACTTACCACATATACAGAATTTTTTTACTGGAATTGTTCTTGATTTACTCATATCTTAGATGTTCTGCTACAGTTGATAATTACAGGTTTAGGCTGTTCTTAATATGGAGTAACCATTTTCTTATAGGTCTTAATCGTGAAGAGCCACCTAAATCTTGTACAAGTGGTCCATGGCAATCTTCTTATGCAAACAGTGATCTTTCTGCTCCCAGCTTTCGTCTGACAGTAGGTTCTGCTTGCAAAAATGAACCAACTGATCACAGTAAGGTCTCTATTAGTGTGCCACAACAAACTACACTTTCGATTCCTTTGCCTTTGGGGAAGCAGCTTGGTGTGGATTCCGCTGGAGAGACGCATGTGAGGAATTCGAAAACCCGTGGAGATGGGAAAGGAAAACATCAATTACTTCCTCGTTACTGGCCTCGCATAACGGATCAAGAGCTACAACAATTATCTGAAGAGTATCCTTTGTTTTATATGGACCTTTTGAAATAATGGATGTTTCAATGAAATAAACTTCTGTTGTTATATTATGCTTGGTTGTATAAAATAAAATTGGTTTGACTTACTGATTGCTAATGCATCTGGTGTGCTTCTTTGCTAAAATTACGAGACCATGTTTTATTTGCAAAGTGGTTGGGTGCAAGTCAGCTAATTGTTTACAACCTTGACAGTGTTCAAGTTCAAATTCTGTGATAACTCCTTTGTTTGAAAAGATGCTAAGTGCTAGTGATGCTGGCAGGATAGGACGGCTAGTATTGCCGAAGAAATGTGCTGAGGTGAGCTCCTTTGCTAAAACACGTTTTCATTTCAGATTCCTTATTCCTTTAGGATAGATAAAATTCAAGAATAAACTTGGTTGTTGCAATGGTAGAACATTATTTGCTTCAGTGGGTTTGAACATTTAAGAAATTAGTTGTATTCAATAGGGTTTAAAAATTACAAGTGTTTTATCAGATGTCATAGGACCCATTTTGGGAAATTATTGCTGAATTTAAAGAACTGAGTATTTGAAGTTGAAACTGAAAAAAGATATTTGGGAGTTTAAATTGTGTTTTTGGACATGGATTTCATTAGGAAAAAAAGTAAGTTTTGGTAGCGAAAAACCATTAGTTCACTTGAAATACATGGACCAGTTTTTCAGCTTCAAATTCTTTATTAAAATTTAAGTTGAAATGAACAACAAAACGTAAACCTAACATTAATTTACAAATACTATTTCAAAAATAATATATGTCCAAATGCCTTAATGTTGCTTTCCTTCTGTAAGAAGGGTGTGATAGTTAATACATCTAGTTAACTTGTGTGTCCCTATAACCTACAAAAGGGAGTTGGAGGAAGAGGGAAAAGAGAGGAAGGGGAAGAAAACGGAGCAATCTTCTTTGGCCATAGCTCAAGAGATTAGTTGGAGATAAAAATCGAGGGTGTTACGGGAAAAGGAGGACCTGAGTAAAACTTTTTTCACAGAGTGGTTGTGACAAATAGAAAAAGATATCAGATTGATTAGGTATAGGTATATGGGGTAGTGCATGGAGGGGAAGAGCTGAAGGAGAAACTTTCAATGGGATTTTCTATGGAACGCTTTAAGCGGAGAAAGTAGAGAAGGATAGTGACACAACAGCTCTAACAAAAGCAAGCTGGGGAGAAATATTTTCCAATGAATTGGAACTTTCACTATCCCAATGTACTGGGATGGGATTGGATTTAAAGATATTTAACAAAGCCACAGTCAAAGAAGTATCATGTAGTTGGGCCTTTAGAAGACGGAAGTGAAGGCGCGCAGACCATGGGTTGTTGCTCCACCTAACACTTATGGATAGCATGAAGAGAAAGTAAAACATGAGAGATTTTTTATATAGAGAGGAATTTTATACACTTGAGTGATGACATCTTATCCTTTATTTCTTTTGGTGCATCTGTGAGATCCCAGTAGGCATAGAAGCTAGGGTATTGTTCATAGAGAACCAGTACTTTTTGTAAGGTTTTCTACTTTTCTCTGTACTTTTATGCAGGTATTTTTCCTTGCCCTTGCTTATAAATTATTCTTTTTTTCTTGATAAAATGAAATAAAATCTAGGAAGAGCTCCTGGGCACATGCCTTTGAAATAGGAAGTAGTTCTCCACTTCGGGCTCGCAGTGGTATAAGATGTGTTTGTGATTTATAAATCTAAGTTTGTTCATTTTGTTGGTGAGGGTACCTAGCTTTTGATGTTCTTTCTTAATACCAATTATTTGTTGCTCTTGTTTCTCCATTCATAAATTGGTCGAGAAAACAATTCACTGATCAAATTCATTGGGGGATTATTGCATAATTGGATAGTCTATGCTTATTTGCCCTCTTGTTAATTGAAAGGTATTTCACATGTTCTTTTATATTCTAATGAAGTTTTACTGTGATGAAGGCCTATTTTCCACCAATTTCTAATCCAGAAGGGTTGCCTCTCAAGATGCAAGATCTGAAAGGGAAGGAATGGATGTTCCAGTTCAGGTTTTGGCCTAATAATAATAGTCGTATGTATGTTTTGGAAGGGGTGACTCCTTGCATACAGTCTATGCAATTGCAAGCAGGTGACATAGGTAATTTCATCTGTTCCTTGGATAGTTCTTTTCCTGCTTATCTTTCTTGATAGATCTGGTGGGGAAAGGTGAGGTAAAGATTACCGTTAGAGAGATTTTGTCATTAGAGTGTAGTGACTTATTTGATATTTCGATTGTCTGGGTAGCTAATTATTGAACTACCTTTTGTCTTGTAATATCAGTAAGTCTGGAGCTCCTTGAATTTATTTTTTTCTTAATTTTCTATAATGTGTTAAAGAGGCAACTTGCTGACTAGATGCACTTTTTTTTCGTCAGTAACATTCAGTAGGATAGAACCAGAAGGAAAGTTGGTCATGGGTTGCAGAAAGGCTTCAACTAGTCTTACCACAGATCAGGTTTGTCATTTTCCAAGTAGTAGCTTCTTTGCTCCCACTTGGCGTACTGCTTATTTTACAAGCTCTGGGATCATCTGGAGATAGAAGTTAAGACCTAAATGCTGAAAATAATATATCTTGGCTAACAAGAAAAACATGTCAAATTGGGATAACAAAACCATGGGGGTTGTTTCTTCTAATTTCAACACTCTTTTGCATCTCAGTTAGCACTGGGTATGTTGTTTGCATCTCAGTTAGTCCTGTTCATTTGGTATAAGCTTCTCATGTCTTTTGTGAAAAGCTGTTGAATTCAGACTTCCATTTTTTTCTTACTTGACCTTCTATTAATAGGGAAGTGAAACTTACAGTAACAGTAAGGGTAACGGTGTTGCTACAAATGGGAATATCAGTACTAAAAGTACTAAGTTCTCTGAAGAAGTTCCGGTAAATTCTACTAAAAAAGGCTTTTCATCTGCCACTCATGTTACTGCAACAAGTGCCAGGGCTGAAACTAAAATGTCTGATGATTTGGTTAAGGAATCATTAGGAAACAATCTTTCTAGTCGTTGTAAGAGGAAGGGTAGCACAATGGGTTCTAAAAGGAAACGCCTGCGGATTGATAACGAAGACTTGGTAGAGCTGAAGGTCACAGTGGTACAAGCCCAAGGGTTGATGCGTCCACCTTCGAGTGGTGCTCCGACAGTAATTGTGATAGAAGGCTGTGAATTTGAAGAATACGAGGTACCATGCTTTTTAACAGCTTATTGCCCACCCATTCTTGCTGATTTATAGATTTATTCTTATAGTTGCTATGTGTTATGCTTATACTAGATAGCTTATCAGTTTTCTTTGTTATGCATGATTTATGGTGTACATTAGCGCACTCTTGTTGGCAAATTCTTTTCTCAGTGGTTGTAAAAAACTCTGCAACTCTTTTGTAGCCAATGTCCACAACATGGGATATATGTCCAATCTTCTTTCAGAACTTTTGTCAGTTAGTATTGGTAGTCCTTGTAATATTTTTAGTGATATTACTCCGTCATATTTATCCTTGTTTATCCCCACTTTAGCAGGATGATGCACCAATTATTGGAAGGCCCACAATCCCTCATATGGATCATTTGGGGTAAATTGTTACGCTCTTGACTATTAGCAGCTAGTCTATATGCTATGTGTCAAATTGCATTGAATATGAATTACTGATGCTTTATTCATTGAATTCAGTGAAAAAATAAAGTGGGTACAATGTGAGGACTGTTTCAAGTGGCGAAAAGTTTCTGACAGTGTTGACCTTCCATCGAGATGGACTTGTTCAGACAACTCATCCGACCCTGAGAGGTATGATGGAAATTCTTTAACCTACCTACAAGATAAACTTAAAATGTCAATAGAATACATGAAGGAAATATTCCACATAATTTTGTTAGTGTGAATGCTGTAGTGGATTGCATTAAGCAATCCGGCAATCCAAAACCTCTTTAACTCCAATAATCAACTTGTCAGAAGAAGAAAAGGTTATGTACTGGTGAATTACTCATGAAATGTGGTTGTTGAAATGAGCGTCAGATATTAGATATTGAAAATCATTTTAAATATTGTCCTTTGTTGACAAATCTGTCCATTGTCTTTCAAAGGCCGACTGAACCTTGCTATTTCGAACCACCTTCATCATGGGCTCTTGGCACCTGTGCCAGAATTTTACCACTTACATGTCTGGCATTACATGAGTTTTTATTATTAGCAAATAAATAAATAGTAACTTCCTCGATTTCCATTTTCTACAATTCTTGTTTTCTGTAAGTGGCATCTGGGTGTCTTTTGCTTTAATGTAAATATCAACTAATGTCTGTTCATTTCCTTCCTGATTTTAAAAAAAAATGTAAATTCATTTATAAAATAGTGTTGTCAATTCCTAAAATTTATTCAAGTATTCAACTGCAGTTGTGTGTTTGGGTTATGATTTTTCTGCTTTTTAGGTCTCTGTGCTTGGCAGTTCAAGAATTAACAGCAGATCATCTGAGGGACCTACTACCTCATGTTAATAAAGGTACAAGTGTTTGCTCCTGTAGGTCATAAATTTTTACACCAGTGAACTGGTTCTTTTTGTGTTTGCCTCATCTTGACAATGAATTGTAAGTCTTCCTGTTTTACTGAAGTTACATGATTCTTTTGCAGCTTCCAAGAAAAGGAAGGCTTCTAAACAGGAAATGGACATGGTTGAGGCTCTGGATGGGCTTGATGCACTTGCTCATCTCGCTATCCTAGAAGAGGGAGAGACTCTTCCAGCATCACCACAGGCCACAACAAAGCATCCACGTCATAGACCTGGGTGTACATGCATTGTCTGCATCCAGCCCCCTAGTGGAAAAGGTCCTAAGCACAAGCAATCATGTGATTGTAACGTCTGTAAATCAGTAAAGCGTCGTTTCAAAACATTGATGTTGAAGCGTGAAAAAAAGTTATCAGAGAAAGAAGCAGAAGCTACTTGTGGAAAGCTGCAGCCGCAGTTAGCTGGACAATTGCTTGATGCTGATGACATTCAAGAATCTATTGATGATGCAGCACATTTTAGCCCTCAGCATGGAGAGCTGAACAATGAAGGTTCTGTTCTTGATTCCAATTACCTTAATGATAAGAAATCTTCTGTTGATGATCCCAATTTCCTTGATGAGAAGAAATCTTCTGTTGATGATCCCAATATCCTTAATGAGAAGAAATCTTCTGTCGATGATCCCTATTACGTGAATGAGAAGAAATCTTCTGCTGATGATCCCAATCACCTGAATGAAAAGAAATCTTCTGCTGATGATCCCACTTACCTTAATGAGAAGAAATCTTCTGTTGATGATCCCAGTTACCTTAATGAGAAGAAATCTTCTGTTGATCCCGATTTCCTGAATGAGAAGAAATCGTCTGTTGATGATCCCAACTACCTTAATGAGAAGAAATCTTCTGTTGATGATCCCGGTTACCTTAATGAGAAGAAATCTTATGTTGATGATCCCAACCACCTTAATGAGAAGAAACCTTCTGCAGATGATCCCAGTTACCTGAATGAGAAGAAATCTAATGCTTCACCATTCAAAGGTGAAATTGACCTAAATGCTAAGCCAGAGAGGGATGATGAGCTTTCTCCAGGCTCTGATTCTGGTAGCATGATACGCATACTCAAAGATGCTGCAGAGCAATATGTCAGGCACTGTGGGAATGGAAGTCCTGCGAGTAGCCAAAAAAATGGAGATGGCTCTGGGGAGACAAATCCGAGTAATTCTGTTATTGTTAGTGGTAGTCATCAAACTGATGTAGATCATAATAGGCCTTTACCCGTAGGCACTGCGGCATCTTTGGCACCTAATGGTCAGTAGGATGCCTCCAACATGAGGCACCTAAATTAGCTGTGCTATATAAAAAATCAGATGTACTCTGCTGTGTAAGGGAACATGTATATTTTGCCTTCGCTGGCATCATCTATTGTACATAGATTTACGTAGAAACTGATGGCATCTTTCCACAGTACACAAGTTGCTTTTTGCAATGCCCGCAAGGTCCCTTACATATTTATTATAAGTGGCTCGAAAAGCTTTGGAGTTTAATCTCTGTGTGAAAAATGCTCGTTCTTTTTTTTATGTTTCTTTGTATGTTTTGGCGCCTGACTTTCACAAGTTCAGGAGAAATGTGCTTGGAGAAGTTGCCTAGTGCTAACCACAAGTTCTTTTGGTTGCCCCTGCACAGAAAAAAGAGCATTATGTCTGTAGTTGTAGGCTTGTTAGGCCTCATTTGGGATTCAAAGAGTTGCCTAAATCATATGTTGCCAAATTTGAACTTTGGCTTGTTATTAGGAAGGTGTTGTGTGAGTTCGAGCAAGAACAAGGGTGCTTTCCTTGCAATATCATCTCTCTCTAGAGGCTAAACTATAAATGATAAATTATTACAATAGTAGTTATTTTGGAATCACAAACTCAAAACTTGAACTTGCCAGTATTTATTGCTCGTAAGTAGTCACATGAGCATGATCAAAGTTTGCAGTGAATGAGGCAAAGAGCACTGAATTAGAACCACATACATTGGGAAAGACCAAACAGGAGACTGATCTCACGATACCGACGAAGGAAGAAGGTGAAAAAATATTATCCAAGCCTTATAATTTGAAAAAGAAGAAAAAAAATGACGGCATAGTTGCATGCTCATTCCTAAGAATACATTTGAAGCACAAAATTGGTAGGTAACCAAACTTGTGTATCTAATCATGTGATTTTACCTCAGTATATAATTATGACAAACTGAGATAAACACATGAAATTCTATCTTTCTATTATAGAAAAAGAAACGAAATTGTATTTCTTGCATATATATATATATGTGATGTAACGTTAGATTGGCTTTATATCCATATTCTTTTTAGCTGTGCGGGAAAATTTGACTCAAGACACATTGCAAGTTGGAAAATGCTAAGGTTAATCCAAATCCACCGACAATTACATTTTGTGAAGTCCCAGATAACTATATTAGTTGTAACTTGTCATACATTTTGGTCCCCCTTTTCTTGTCACTGAAATTTATGTCACCCCATTTGTGAAGTCCCAGATAACTATATCATTTCATGTGACATTATTTGACTTGACAGGGCGTTTAAGAATAAGAATATTTTAGAAACTTATTGTTTTAAATGATCTTTAGCTATTTGTATTGTTGTAAATCATTTTTTTAAGACAAAAAAAGAATTTTAAAAATGGCATTTTTCTTGGAACAGACTGAAAAAAAGATGTCACATAAAATGAGACTGAGGGAGTTATTCTCTTATTGTCCATGCATGGAGTGCGTACCATTGCTAATATTAATAAGTCAACAAAATGAACTTCTTTTTAATAGTTAATTTTTATCATACTTTTTCTCCTTTTTATATAAATGGGGTTTAATCAAGCTTAAAATACATATATTTTTTTAGACTTGACAATGGTTTAGGTTCTTTAGGAACTTTATTTTTTAGAAAGTTTGTGTTTCTATTGTGAAGTCCTTTTTTTGAATACACAAGTTGCATTGACATGCACAACCTTTCTCTTTTTCCCATTTTTAAGAGGTGTTTTCTCTAATCAACTTTTTTTTAAAAATAAAAATAAAAATTGAGGAGTTTTTGAGTTTGTTGGCCATTATTGGCTACACAAGATTGGAGTAGGTATCCTTATTTTCCCATTGTAAAAGCTCCTTTTTACATTCAATTAAATTAGAAAAGAAATTACAATGAAATAACGAGAAACTACATGGGATTTTTCTCCTAAACTCTGCTAAAAGCTATCTTTTTTACTTTGTTTAGGATTTTTTTTTAACAATTCTTTTATTCTAACTTTTTCTCGTGGAATGCTTAATACTATAAGATTAAATGACACTTTGATACGTTTTACATATCTTTAATTTATTTAAATATCTTCTTTACTTTCTTAAATTTTATATCAGATAAACGAAGTAAAACACAAAATGTATTTACTATGAATTACTAATCTTATTTTCTCATTTAATTCACTTCCGACGTATCTAATATTATCTCATGTATTTGTGACTAATTTATTTACTCTACTCTACTTTAACTATATAATTAATTATTCTGGACACAAATTAATTTCTTTTAATATAATTTATCTATAATTTTAAATCCTAAAGCTTTCAAGATGCAAAGGCTAATGAGTTAAAATACGAGAGAGAATAAATTTGGAGTGAAAAATTAAACAAAAAATGATTTATTAGTGAGGTAAGAAAACACAGTGTGTAGTGTGTACTAATGCATTATCCGCAATAAGTCATGAAACGGTTAAACAAGGCCGACAGTAAATTTTAAGTAGATGTTATTCGAATTATAATTTATTTTAATTAAGTATTTAAATATATAATAAAAAAAATTACTAAAATTTTGATTTTTTTTTTTTGCATGTGTGACGTTATATTCAAATTGGAACAAATCATATAATTTGAATATCTAAATTGAAATTTTAAATAATTTTTTTTAATAGGAACACTTTATTATTGTAGGCTAAGATGCTTAATCGGAATTAACATTATTTGATGTCTAAATTTAAGAAGTTGTCAATCTATTCGATAATTAAATAATAAAGTTTAAAAATATCTATATTAATAAATACACCATTCACACGACTGTAACTGCTATATTCATTTTTTTTTTCATTTAATAAACTATAACAAATAAAAGAACTATTCACTCTGTTTAAAGCTTTCCTATGCAACAAAGCTTTCCTATATTTCCTATTTACTATAAAATCAAACAAAAAACAAGTCACTCAAAAACATAAAAGCTAAATACAAATTACAAATTCCTTTAGTGTTTTTTTTTTGGGTCAACCTTTTCTTTTAAAAGGAAAAAAATCTTTTTTTTCATGCTTGAAAAGAAGATAAAAAAGTAAAATTAGTAAAACTAATTAACTAATTTAGACTCCACGGTTAATCATCTCCATATACTGCTGCATAGACAGTTGCCTCTGTAATCTCATATCTTCATTGAACTTTTTAATAAACGCCTCCACTTTCCGATTCAACTCGTCGGAGCTCAGCGACGGATCCTTCCGGATCTTTACCGGCGACGGCGACGGCGATTCGTAGTTTGTCCGGTCCTTGAACGTCTCCGACTTAAGCACGTGCCTCTGGTGGTTGTGGCGCTGCTGCGGCGGAAGCTGGAAGGTGGTGGAATTCTCGATTTCCTCCGGAGCGTCATGGTGCCGCCCGTGGATGTGAAAGGTATCTGATTTCTTCATATGCCTCGTGAGAGGCACGTGACGGCCTTCTGTTATCATCTTCCATGTGTTCTCTAATGTCTCCGGCTTTTTCGACCTCGACACCTTCAGTGACTTCACCCCTGAAATTATCCGTAAGATATTTAGCTTCAATTTTTTATTTTTGTAAAAGTAGATTTTTAATTTGATTGAAATAAGAGGCAGTGGTGCTATTGACGTCGACGCGATTTTCAGATAACGCCATTTGCGGCGTCTGCTTTTTAATGACGTTGTTGCAAGTATATCTATAGCCAACAAAATGTTTTAAAATACTCCTCACTCTTAATATTGGATTGATCACATAATTTTTTTTTATAAAAAATAATTAAGATTTAAAACGAACATTTGAATGGCTGCAACATCATAATATTAAAACTAAATTAATATTTTAAAATTACTTTTTATTTTAAATATTTTAAAGTGTCATTTTTCTTATGAATTATAACAAGATGAAAAGCTAAAAAAAATGTGTGTACTTTTCACGTACCTTCCGGACTCGTTTTCACAGCCAGTTTCCGGTTACCAAACCTGGAAGAAATCAGAGGTTTTTCCGTCGCCGGTAGTAGAAGAAGCTCATTTTTAGTTTCAATTCCAGGCAACGGAGAAGCAACAGATTTTGAAATCACGATCTCTTCACTTTCATCACGCTCATCGATCACATCTTCATCTTCATGATTCACAACCACGGCAGAGCCGTTCACCAGCACTGGCTTAACCTCAAACACCTGCAGTTCGTCCGCCGGTAAAGGCGCGGCCTCAAACACCTGCGGTTCGTCCGCCGGTAAAGGCGCGGCCTCAAACACCTTCACTTCACTATGGACTGAATGAAGCTCCGATTGTGTAATCGCTACCAATTCTGACGGCGGAGGTGTTCTGGCGGTAATCAACGGCTGGAATTGATCGCCGGAGCTGAACTCCTTATGGTTCGACGAGCGAGAAGTGGCGGCTATGATGAGGATTATACCATTGATAACGAAGTAGAGATACGGAGGCTTAAGCCAAACTATAACTGCACTCCAAATTGTTGGAAGTTCATAAAAAAACAATGGAATCGACCCTTTTGCTACCATCGCTAACGAAATTGCGCCAATTGATATTAGCACAACCTTAAGCGATAGAATTAAACTGTTTGCCATTTTTTCCGATAACCTTTGATTTTCCGGTGAGTGATTTAGTGTAAAGGAAGAACAGGTGAAATGGATTGGTTATGGAAAAGTGCGTTGGGGATTGAGGAGTATAAATAATGGGGGAGGATCAGGGACGCGGTTTGTACCCTATGATTCAATCTGAACCGTTGATTCGGAAAAGCTGAGCTGAGCTGGAACAAGAGCTGCCACTTGTGAAGGATATGGGCTGGCCCACGTGTTGCCTAATTTACGGTATTAATTAATTCTTCTGTTACTTAATGATATTTATGTTCCAGAAAATTATTTTTTTAAAATCTTTTTGGTGAACAAAGCAGTCAATTTATGTAGAGATAATGAGCATTTAGATAATTTGGGTTGAGATCAAAGTGATAATGATGTTTGAAAGTTGTATTATCACTTTCCCAGATACTACGTGTACTAATTAATTAAAAGAATGATAAATTATCGAAAGAGAGATTTGAAATAATGATAAAATTATTTTTGTTTGATTTAGATCATGAGTTTGAATTATGACAAATATATTAATTTTTGTGGAGGGGCTTTCTTCAAACCGTATGATATTAATACTTGTATTAAGATACGTCATCTACATTATATTTTTTTGAATGAAATTTTGTTTAGACCTTGTGTGAACGTATAATGCTTTCTATAGTGAACTTAATTTTTTTTTAATACTATCAAATTATTAAGAGAAAAAAAGGTTAGGACAGATTGGTGTAGTTGAGTCTTGTCAAGGTCAAAATCCAACTTTAGACTTGTTTCGTGTGAAAACAATAAATAAGGAAGCCAAATCTCCAAACGCTCCAACACTAATGGATTTGTATAGGAAGCAAATTGTACCCCAAATGATGGACTAATTTCATCTTTTCTTGTCAATTATGTTACTCCTATATGAGATTTTCTTTCTTCAAGTTCAAATAAAGCTCATAAGGCTACAAATCGTATGTATTAGATTTTTTTTTAAAAAAAACATAATTTACTAAAAACAAGTAGAAAAGTTTAATAATGGTCACTAAATTATTATTCTTGGACTCATGAGTTTTGATTTGTTGAAGCTCAAAACAATTTCTTATAGAGAAATTTCTTTGACACAAATGAAAAAGTTGTTGAACTCTCAAAATTAAAAAAAACTTTAATAGAAAGCAATTTTATTCAAATGAAATATAACATGAATTCATGACACGATTGAAAATAAGCTCAAAAAATGTTTTTTTTTACGTAATCAATTTTTTGTTAAATGAATATTATGAAGAATGCAATAGAACTTTGAATTAGTAAGATAGTTAAGAAAATAAAAAGAAAAGTTTACTATTATTTAATTAAATTATAAACAAACGGAATGATGTGTGGTGTAGCAATAAATTGAATGCAAGTATAACCCAGAGGTGGCAGAAAATCTTTCTAGAAATATAAAGTTGCTGCAAAAGTCAGGTAAATTTACTTGAGGGTATTATTATTTCACGTGTCAACTACTTTTTAATATTTCCTTAAGTTTATTTTTTGTCGTTAAATTTTTTTTAATTTAATTTAAATAAATTAAGATAGGATAATTTTTTTTTTGTTATATCCTATATTTATTATTATTGAATTAATGTCTTTGAAGAATAAATATATTTAAAATCTATCAATTAAAATTTTAATAATTAAAAATGAATAGAAGAGAATATTTAAGAACAAATAGTGACAGCCACACACACACAAAAATCAGAATTTATAACGGTCAATTTAAGGACCGTTAGTATCGGAACTTTTGTAGCGTGATTTTGAAGCCCATGATACTAATAAGCGGAACTAGAATTTTAATTTTATAAATTTAACAAATTAATTTTAATTGTTAATAAAATGAATTATAAATCTTACACGAGTATATATTTGATAAAAATAAAAATTATTAAATTGAGTAGAATTGATATTTGAACTTCTAATTCCGGAATATTATCCACGAACACAAATAGGCTTGTGGTCCCGACAAATGGGGTACACCCTCTTAGCCGACCAATTTGCCCTTTTACAAGATTGCTATTTTTGATTGATCACCATATCTTCTCAATTTGGGCTTGGAATGGAGTAAGAATTGCATTATCCTAAACTTCCATGAAGGGTCAAGATTAATTAATCTACTATAATTAAATCAAAACGTAATTGCTAAATTATTCCTGAATTAATTTTTGAAGGCTTTAGCTTTTGAATAATGATATATGTGCCCTACACCAAGTGTAGGATTATCAAAAAGGGAAGGGAAATAACATAAAATATACAATTTAGCCCTCTAAAGAGTTAAAGCGACCTTTTAGGTCCTACAAAAATGAAGTGCTTAATTGCTTTGTACTTTATACTGTTTTTAAGGTGGCAAGAATTTTCTTTGGGTCCAGTTTAGAATTAATTAACAAGTACGTATTTTGTTTCTTTGTTTAGCTCTAGAGCATTCTTTTTTTATTAGTCCATTTCAAAGAAAATAACAATTTTTACATTTTCTCAGTGAGAAATATATTTTTATAGCCACATAATAATATATTAAAACATTTTGATGATTACAAGTATTTTATAATAATCTGACATTACATATATATAGTGAGGAGTTAGAAAAGAGCACACATATTAATAAGTTAATGGTAATTAGGTGTTGATTTAGACTATCAACCAGTCAATAATATAATGATCAAATACCTCAAAGAATCTTATTAATTATCATATATGTTTGATTTTAGTAGGTTTAGATTCTCTAATGAAGACATAGTTTACCAAATATATGCTTAAGGCATGTACACATGTTGCATTAATACCAAGTCTTATGCATTAATTATTATCATTTGATGATTACGTACTCTGCGTCTATGACTTTGCAAAAGGTTAAAATAGAGCAGAAGGCAGATGCATTACACCTAATCATTAGATGTTATATAGAAAAAAGTAAAACAAAATGTACATAATATATTCAAACTATTTTTTCTCTATTTATTGGGTTAAATTTTGTAGCTTCTTTAACGTATTAAAAATAACTCAAAATTGTCTTTCCTTTCAATTATTGGATTAAATTTGCCTCTAACGTTATTCTCATGCTTAAAATTACCCATTCAGTAAAAAGATACAATTAAATGATGTACATTTAGTATTCTTCAATTTTATTTTGGTCAAGTTACGGTTACGGTTGATGACGATAGAGGAAATAGTAAAATAGGAAGTTTCATTTATTATTTGCCTGAGGAAGCAAACACACCTTATTAAATTAGCACCGTCCATTTAATCAGGAACTGACACCTAGTCACTTTATTTTTTCTTTATTTTTAAGAAAAACAAAATAAAATTGGAGGTAGAGGAATATAAGATGGGAAACCAAATTCATTACTTCAAATAAAAGTTTTTATCACCGCGAATCAATGAAAATTTTATATTATAAACTATTATTTTGTCATTGAAAAGAAATATGCAAGGTGAAAAATAAATTTATTTTGAGATAGCTGGACGTATCTTATTTTTTTCTTGTGAAAAATCAAAATATTTGCAGGCATAGCCACTAAACCTTTTTTGACGGATTTTTTTTTAAGTGATTAATCAACCAGAAAATAAAAAGATATAATACTAGTTTTCCTATAACTTTGTATAATTCTACCTAAAAAGAAATTTAGTAATTATATATGACTTTCAAGAGCTAGAAAGAAATATATTTCATGATAAACTCAATTAAAATTTTCACTAATGTCCCACAAGTCTCGAATACAATTATAGTAATAGAGAAATTAATATATGCATGAACCTACAATTCAAGTTGATTGACATAATAATGCAAATAAATTTCCCTCTACATTAATCTACAATTTTGTTCAACACGTTTTAAAGAATGCAAATAAAAAGAATTTGGAAAAACTTAGGATAAAATTATGACCTGCCGGCAAATAAAGGAAATACATATTCATATGATTTATTTTGATTTGATATGAATTTTTTTTAAAAAAAATTGAAACTTATGATCTAAAATAAGTTATAAATATTTGTGTGGTTAAAAATTATTTTATTAAAGATAAAATAAATATTTTAAAATTAAATTATTATTAAATATAAAAATATATTATTTTCTTTTTAGAATTTAGACCGACTAAAAACGAAATTGTAATTACTACACGTACATAATTTTGATTAACATATATTGGGTCCCGGAAGATGGTGACTAATAGTTAATACAAAAGCATCTTAAATTTAGGTGGGTCATATTGTATAATATCTTGTTACATATTTTGCAAGAGCTTATTTATTTATGGGAAATCCATCTTCAAATAATTAAATTAGTATGTTTACATGATTTTAAAACACTCTTAAAATTGAATTCACATTTGAAATACTTATCGTTTTGATATACTTTACTTATTTAGTCTATTTAACATGTACACCTTTATATAATCTGACTTCAGTTATTCATTATCAATTGAATATATGAATTCAAGATTTTTATAACTATCTCAATTAAAAACTTAATATTGGATCCACACAAATATGATAAATAAATATTACATGTGAGAAAATGCAAAACTTGTATAATTTATTTATTTCCAAAACAAGAAAAGAGATATTGAGAAAGGAGACAAAGTAGGAGGTCTAATAAGTAATACATTTTGTTTTACAGTTGGGAAGCATCAAATTTATTGTGGACTTTTACGTGTTAATGGATAATGAATATAGTATATGGTAGTATATACTTAAACTCTCAAGTCACAACTAACATAACGACCACCTCCCATTCTTGTGGATTTGCCCATTTGTCAATCAGTAAATGTTTCTATTAACTACATTAGACTTGAAGTTTTTTCATATGGTGAAAGACAAAATATGATATAATATATTCATTGTCACACGATAAATATAATATATTTAACATTGTTCTATAATCTTGTTGGACTATTTGAATTCACAGAATTATTTTTCTCAAAAAGTTACTTATTTTATAATATTTTTTTTTGAATTAACTAGATTATTTTCTACGAGATAAGAGGTAACTTTTCTACCCACGATGCTAGTTTAATTTGAACACCACTGCTGCCTGACTATTTTTACCCTCAACTCACGTTAACGGTAAGTAACTTAAAGTTCATAATCATTTAATTTATTGAATTCGAATTCTGTTATTTCTATTTAATTAATTGATCTACTTAATATATATTAAAATTACTAAACTCAAATTGAATAAACAACGTAAATCTTTAACTTTATCCACAGCATAATAAATGAAAAATGTCCCATGCACGTACGTGAAAGCTAGATATTCTCTAGCTGTGATCCACTTTATTTAATTTCAATATTTCATGTCATAAAGTTGCTGTACTGTAGACTGAGCTGATAGTTGAAACTATAGTACCGTGATTTATTATGCCTTATTAATTAATCTGTGCCATAACATATAGGTCATAGGTATATTAGTATGAGAATTAAAAGGGGGAAAGACAACTTCCCACACTTGTACGTGATTGTGACTCTACAAAATCTTAGAATGAAATATGCTAAACGCCTGAACAACCGCTCCTACCTTTCCTTCTCCCACTAATTAAGGATCGATCTACCCAATTAATTTTAAAAACACGTCATAATCTTTATTTATTTATTTATTTTTGTGGGTATGTGTTTAATCATCTGCCATTTACTTTAATTTACCAACTACTTCCTCTGTTCAGTTTTAACTATCAATTTTTTTTTAATTTGACTTTCACTTTTATTTGCAATTTCTTTTTTTATTATACTCTCAATTTATTGTCATTGAGTTAATGTCTTTGAATATAGTGAATAAATTTGTTTGGGACCCTGTTAATTAATAGGGGTAAAATGATAAATTTACTATATTAATAATTGTTTCAATTTGACAATTAAAAGTGAACGGAGGGAGTAGTAACTAGTAAGTGCTCATAAAGGAGAAATAAAGGTACTCGATCACTAAAACCATTCGGATGCCTAGTGGTTTGGACTTGAGACTTGGAGGTTTTAACTCTTAAGTTTGAAATGCTAGCAAAAGCAAGGGGATTTACTTTCTGGATTGAGCTCATCGCACTGGACTTGTCTAGTACGAGTTATCTCTCTTGTGTGGTTTGCGAGCTATTGCATGTTGGGGGTTACATTGTGGTTATTGCGTACCTAAAATATAGCAGTTGCATGTTTCCTTTTTATACAAAAAAAGGTAATCACTAATTACTTATTAGTACTCGAATTAATTTTAGTGGGTAATTAGACACATACATGAATAGATACTCAGGTTAATTTGTTGAACTATTATTAATTTGTGTCATTGTGATTAATCCTTTTATTAAGATATTAAGAAAGTGATATTGAAGATATAAGTAAAAAATTAATGAAAAAAGTAGCCCATATTTTATTTACATAAAAAATAGTCTCAAATCAGCGAAACTATATAATATAGTATGTTATAAAAAGTATACATTGCTATACAATGTATATTACTTATACATGAGCTATACACTAAATATACATTATGATACACAAATATATACTGACTATACATGCCTATACAATGAGGGTTGAATACCTAAAATTGTAACAAATAGCCAAAAGTTAATCGAATGACTACTTTTCATAATTAAAAAAAAAAGCTATTTTTTTATGTAAATAATTTTTCTCAGTGACTTGTGGGTGTAATTATCCCTTATTAATTTGTGTCATTGATCAATCATTTTATTAAGATATTAAGAAAAAGGAAATTGAAGATAATAGTAAAAAGTTAATATACAGTTGCGTACCTCTTGAATTTAGAATTATTAATAATTAAGTAATTGGCTTGACTGACCGTTAAGAGTTGTTTATGGTGACATTTGCTTTATTGATTTACTTAACTTAAAGAAAGCTATACACATACAAGTGCTTTTGTTACTCTCTCTTTTTATTTAAAGGAAAAAAAACTTTTTTCTGAAATAACAAATTAAATATAAAGGATCAGGTGTTGCTTATTAGCTAAGTAATTTATAAATGGGATACATTATTTTAACAATTGACCCGATAATGTAGGAAGTTAACTTCTAACAAATCCATATATAATTTTGACTTTGAGTCTCTTATATTATTAATTCTTTTTCTTATCGTGGATTAAGTAGTAATGTAGTGTATTGTAGTACTAAGCTGACAAGAATCTACTTAATCGATCGCTTAAGAAAAAAAATATTGTTATATATATATTGCAGAAATCGTTAAAATGAGATTTCACTAAATTATTGTTGTTGCTATACTAGAAGTTTTGACCAAACTAAGCCATTATCTAAACTAATTTACTAAAATAATACGTTTTTTAAAATTTTTACAAAAGTA